>JAWPHD010006640.1:45000-141659 GCA_037043455.1 Cyrtodaria siliqua | reverse complement strand
GTAAAGTTTCTTTATAGACTCCATGGTTTATAGACATCTGTAAGGAATTTACACACTACAATAAATACAATACCCACGTCACTAATAATTCTACTCACCTAACTACTAATGGTAAGTCACTGTGTCCTCAGTAAATACCTGGGCATCATCATAGGACAAGTTACAACACATTGTACTAACGCTAACTACTACGGTTATGTATAGATAGTATCTAGCTTCCACAAAACATATACACTACATAAAATATATTAATTTGATATTGGACATAAACCTTAAACAATCATCGAAATGTGTATAACATGTACATGTATATTTACTTCTCCCATCAATATAAGTATACTCGAGTGTCACAACATGAGTAGAACGTCTTGTTCGCCAACCTAATTGGATACTATGTGTATATCAAGGGAGTAAAAACAAACACCCAATTATTGAGCAAAAGTGCCTCAGACCCACTCGTGTAGACCACTGCGACCTCGCTCCAAGGAAAGAACGGACAAAACAACAGTTTGGACTCACCTCTACCCTTGTCGTGTCTTGACTTGTCTTCCAAGCTGTGGCCGTGATCGTCGACAGTCTCCTTGATGGATCAGAGGGTGGTACACAATTCTAAAATAATAAGTAGAGATTTAGTATATCATAATAAAGATCACGTATTGATTCTTTCCCTCCGTAGTCGCCCAAAATCCCACTTCTGACACCAGTTGTCACAGGATGACCTTAGTGGTTGGGCTAACTCAGGAAAGAATCAATGACGGTGAATGCATTTACATAAGTTTAATGCAACTTTAAAATATGTTTAATATATATACAATTATCTAAAAAAACAAGCGAATACACAAATGAACTATGAAAAGAATGTTCTCATGAACGTTTAAGACGTTCTTAGTATTGTTATAAATACTGAATGTCTAAGACACTAAAGTGTTGTTAAATCTATAACAATGTTGATCTAGCGCGATAACTGTGATGCGCGAGAGCTCATGAAGATGATGATGCGCGAATTCAATGATGATTGTCATCAAATGCCTTCTGTAAGGGTTGATGACGCGATGCAATGATAGTTAACCTCCACTGAGATTGTGAGTGATATTCCTCCAGTGAGGACTGGTAACGGGCCCACGTTGTGTCCCGGGGGTTGTCGTTAGTAAAACCTGGCCATGCTGACGCAGGTACGGGGACCGTCTCCACCGCTCGTAAACGTTAATCGTGGAAGCTTAGCTCCACTCCTGGATATCCAAACCTAGATGGCTTACTCCAACCCTGGATGGCTTATATCCTGGATGGCTTAGGCTGTAATTATACATACGTTTTAGATGTCGGTTGACAAACATAACAATCTTGCATAATTATCATTACCCAAACAAATCATTATTCAATCAATATATGTAAGCTGTACTAATGATGAGTAGCAATGTATACATATTCTACAACGCCATGTATACGCTATGTACGTCGCTGTTAATCAATGCCCCTAATACATGTAATATAAACAAGATCAAATTACTCATATATTACACTCACTGAGTTATGCATGCACGCATGTCAAATAATGACCACATTATACACCGCTATGCAACGCGTCGAACATTTATTCTTGTCACTCATCTCTTTGTTAACTAATGTTAACAATCGTGTATTACAATCACTGAGTTATACGCCAACGTTAACTAATGCACCTATTATCCACTGTTATCAAATTAATATTGTTTTACAATTAATGATCAATTACAATAATTACATCTAATAAAGTAACTTCAAAATCATATGCTAGTCTAAAGTTATGTTTGAGAAACATCAATGCTAACCGGATGTCGTAACCGCCAAACAGGTTGGCGCCACCCATTAAATACAAATGTACGATAAAAGTTTAATAAAACTACTAACCACATGTTGCCTATGAATTTTGCCGTCCAATCTCTGTTCCAACAAAGTACTATCGATCATCCCGGCGAGAGCTAGAAGACAATGGGTTTTATAGCAAACATTACGCCCAAATCATTATTTCCCCCGTTCAGTCCGTGACAAACGTGCCTAAATCTGCAGTATTGAATCTACACGAGAGGCCCCTTATACAATTTTGCCGTTTAAGGAAAATATACCTATACGTTTACATGCATTAGCACAAAACTAAACTTATGACACGGCCTCTCTGGCGGCCACTTAAAATGTGCACGCTTTTACGTGTTACATGGATAGATCATGAATATTGTGAAATTGTTTCAACTCGAACAATAGATTTGGGTGTAACCGATAACTTACAAGAGCTATGAACGACCAATACGCTCTACCCGTGACATTTTGTGACAGAGTTCACAGCCACAACCAGATATATATGTATATACGAAACCATCACCATAACAAATGTTTGTCATTTCCGTGATATTTTAAGTAAAAGCTTAAAACAACTTAGTAGACTGAGAGCAAATCAAGAGCAACTAGCAGTTGAGGATGAATATATAAAAATCTAAACATACACTGTGCAGTCTGGTGGGATCAGGTCTACATGGAGAAAACGGTTATATCCAGAGACATCTTTGTCGCTACTACAAACATATATACTTCCTGTGCTCACATATGGACTTGAAATCATCATTCGTACAGGAAAAGCATTAATAACAACTGAAACTCAATATAAAAAAGATTATAAAACAAATATTATCACTACCAACTCCAACAGCAGATCCAGCTATCTACATGCTGTCAGGCCTACTACCCATGGAAGCTGTTATCCATAAGAAAGTTCTTTCATTATATGGCAACATCACAAGACTACCAGAAACTTCTATTGAACTCAGAGTAGCAAAGAAAAAACTGGAAAACAAATCATTAAATAGCCATAGCTGTTTTTATTGCATACGCATTTACAAGCTCCGTTTACTTGCAATGTAACAGGAAACGTCAATATTCGCTCATATTGACATGCAGTAAAGTCATATTGGGTGTGTAATGTATACTCGTTCGTGACTGGTGCACTTTTCTGTTCATGTCGGAGAAAGTATGTCACGTGATGTAAACTATGTTGGTTTCATTGTGAAAATTCCCACGATCTAACGACAATATGTTTGTTTCAAATAAAAAAATTGATGAAAATTAAATGTTAAAACCTATTGTTTTGTTCTTATTATTCGTTGTTATATTAAAAAATCGTATACAATAAAAAGGTCATTATATTTGTATTGGGATACCTCAATTGTACCGGTACATGTCAGTGGACTTAGTTCGAGAGATATAAATCGTATACCAATAGAAGTGAAGTTACTCACTGGAACATACATACTGCAGACACACAGGGCCAAATTCAACCAAACCGAGGTCAATCCGGAGTGTCTACTCTGTCACGAGTCTGATGAGAGTCTCCATCACTTTTTGCTCGAGTGCAATGAGCCAAACGATGTCAGAAAGCCTATACTAACAGACTCTATCCATGTGTTAGATACTCTGCTACATATATATCCGTGTTCCGCAAATTATAGCTTGCTTCAGCTTCTAGTGGACTGCGGTGTGCTTTTGTGTGATTGTGAATAATACAGTCAGTAGAAATTAACTCCTATGTCAGTAGACATTAACTCCTATGTAGAACTCCTACACTTTCATAGCAGACAATTATGTTATGCTCTAGATATATTAGATTAGAGCTTGGATCTAAACATAAAAATAGAAGTAGGACATGACGGCACACGCAAACTGGGGAAACTCTACTAAGTTGTTTAAAGCTTTTACTTAAAATACCACGGAATTGACAAACATAAATTATGGTGATGGTTTCGTATATAAATATATATCTGGTTGTGGCTGTGAACTCTACCAGTGAAAACTGGGTGTGCCTATGAAGGCAGAATATATTATCAATAACAAGAACAACAACAACAAGATGGCTGAATGTGGATGGGAACAAACTCTCTCGTGAAATTGTCGAAATTCACAGCTTCCGCGACAACTTTCAGTTTCGGCGCTTCAGGTATCCGTTCGAGTTAATTATCCAATTATGTTTTAGTCGTTTTTAACGCATGCCACCATGTTAAACCTATAGCTTATAGGTAATAAAGGCCGTGCCACCTTCTTGTCATTGAACTGGAATTGCCTCAAGTTGGCATATTTGATTCTCTGGTACAAAACAACTACGAGAGACTGAATGACAGTTTATGTTTTATTGGTTATATATATAATTCTGCTTGTGACATGAGCAGGTTATGCTGCCCAGGCTATCTTACGTACCGAGAAATAACAACTAGTACAGAACTGTTGGTGGTTTTGGCCATTTTAGGAGTTCAATACCTTTCAGTATATAATATATATATAACCATATTTTTGGGGTCCAGAACTCAATTAATTAATATTTTAACCACTCAAATCCATCTTTTACTATCCTAGCTCTGTGCCGGGTGCCTGTGTATACCACCAGAGAGCATAACAAGTGGTACATGTATTATAACGTATTGCATGGTGAAATAATGACTAAATTAAAAGTTAAATTTGAATTGAATCTTTTGTAACGCCTCATCAACACATTACATGTTATATAGAGCCGCCTCAGAGCATACACGTCAGTTGATGTCTATACCCCAGAGAGAGTGGAAAGTGTTATTATAACCTGTGGAGTGGTGAGATAATGACTACATAAGGAAACTTAATTGAACTGAATTTTGTTTACGGCTCATCAACATATTATAGGTTATTTAGAACCACCTCAGAGAGATTGAAATTACACTTTATTGAATGTACAGGTGTAAACGTACAGAAAATATCAAGAATCTCATCCTTAAGTCTTGACAGAGGATTGTCAGCTTAAACCGTTCATCACCCGCAGTCGACTAAACTAACGTGCCAGTGTCAGGTGCGTAGCGTGGCCTGCTTTAAACGTACTCCTAATACGGGGTGCGAAGTCCCGAGTAGTGGAAATATTGGGAGGAGGTGACTCCCGTACTGAATGTTGGTTCCCGAATATTTATTCATTTTTGGACCAAAATGGTGTTCGTATAAACGATATTTGTCAGGAATATAGACATTTTATGCTCGCAAAAAAGTGGTAATTTTCCACCCTTCCTCCGTCCTACTCTGATTTATTATTGCATTTACAACTTGAATCAAGGACTCTAAATCCGGTTAAAAATAAGTGTGCTATATGGATTTCCATATGCAAATGTGTTGACTCGTAATGTCATTACGTAATAGCCTAATGGGATACTATGGTCAGTTGCGTGATTTATGGTAATGACCAGGCTGTGTCTATAATTAATGTTACGCAAATGACTGTGGTATCCCATTAAGCCGTTAATGAAGTTGAATCTTAAAATTCATACAGCACACAGATATATTTGGCCGGATTTAGAATCCATTTGTAAGGAAAACAGGTTTGTATGTAAATTGCATTGGTAATTATTATAATTATATGCTTTTCTGGTATGTTTAGTGTGTATTCGGTAGAGTTACATGTTTTCGGCCCACTATATTAGTGTAACTATGCAACATTATATGGATAATTTATACTAATAAAGCACTTTTAGCTCGTGGATTTGAGATTTTAATTTAGGTTAAATGTATATTGAACCTAGATTAGTTCCTTTTTGACGCATGCTGGATGTCGTGTGTTTAATAACCGACCGGGACATACGCATAATATATGGACGGATGAAATGTTGTTTTGCAAAGAAAACATGTTTTTAGCCTAATTACATTGACACTTATTATATATGATTTTATGTTATGTTTAGTGAGTCTACTGAACATGGATTTGGGAAGAGTAAGATTTATTCTATCCACAATGTGTGTGTAAAGAAATAACTTCTACTGGATAATTAATACTTACCTGCGTGGCCGAGGGGTTAACGACGTTGCGTTGTAAACCTTCTTGCCTCTCACCGCTGCGAGTTCGAATCCCACTGGGAGTCCGAGAAAGTGAGAAAGTGTCGATTCTTACGGATGGCGGGAGGTGTACAGTACTTGTCCTACCCAGGAAAAGTGGGTTGTCTGCACCCACCACAAACAGGCGACCGTCATATAATTTATAACCTTATATGTGTTGAAAATCACGTAAAACACCATACAAACAAACTGTTAGTGTTACATGCAAAACCGTCGAGTTGAGTCTACTTTGGAATAATGTGTTCAGTCCCCGGCTGGGCCATTCCAAAGACCATATAACAATGGCAATCCCTTACTTGAGGCTCAGCATAAAAAGCGTAGTGCTAGGACAGGTCGGGCCGTTGTCAATATGTGACTTGTTGTGGTATCATTTAACGGCTGGGTATTCCAGCGGTGTAGCAATATAAAGTTAAGTTGAGCACAGAGCTAAGCTCACTGCTAAACTGTATTTAAATGTATCATTTTGCTTGCAGACTGGAAACCATGCCTAAAACTCTTCTTACGAACTTCTAGAGTTTCTTTACTTTTTGTTCTATTTTTAGAATTTCACGAACTCTTCTGAACATAGATTTGGGTAGAAATAAAGAAACTTTATTTGGCTCGTCATAAGTGTATGGAGGTTGGAGGTCATCCTCCATAAAATAAAAAAATGTACATATACACTGTTTCAATCAATCTGAAAAGATCTTTGCGCAAATCAATCAAATACATACAATTTCACCACTCAGTATGTTATAATACCACTTGACACTCTCTCTGGGGCGGCTCCAAATAATCTATATTGTTTTGATGAGCCGTTCAATTACCTTATTTAGTCATTATTTCATCACTCAATATAAAGTTGTAACACCAAATTCCCTAGTATAAAATCCAAATCAAGTAAAAAGCCGACCATAAAACATTATTATATAAAATATATATACACAAAAAACCTGTTTTTCCCCGTCATTTGCGCATGTGCATGCGTTTTGTATTATATAAATATGATGTTCTTGCTCAGGCGCGGATTTAGGGGGTTGGTGCCTATTCAAAGCGTAAACATGGGACGAAAGCAGCTGCGATCCAATAAACTCCGAAAAGTACACTTAAAAATCAATTCTTCCCACCCTCACCCCATCCACCTCACTCCCAACATTGCGCTCCACCCTGCTAAGCTGAAATCCTGGATCCGCACCTGCTGTAATATATGTTTTATATATGTATCCTATAAATGAAAAGAATTAAGTCAATTGTATTGAATTATTGAATTTGTTTAGTGTATCTATTTTATCATTTTACCCTTTTAATGCTGATTTCTAATCATCCACATCCTATTTTCGTTATATTATATTATTATTATTATTATTATAATAATGCAGCTATTATAAGATGCAAAACATCCCACAAAACATTATTATATTTTAGAAATAAATTGCCACTTTGGAATAAAAACAATCACATGTGGCATTCTAGACCATAATTACTTTGCGAAGCATTATTATTACATACACACACACACATAGAAGATATGCGTTAAGGATTAGCAACATTCTACCAATATTATCACCGTCAAAGTGGGCGTTATTGTTATATTATTTTATCAAAAAGTTCAACAGATAACTGAAAAATACCAAAAACGTATGATTCACATATTATATATACTCCATATTTCTTAAATGATACATACTTGAAATGCGTGTTAATCTCACGTGTGAATCTCATGAACCCCACGTGAGATCCACACGCGTGGACTTTTTGTCCACGCGTGTGGATCTCACGTGACACCGTTCGTCCGCCGATCCGCCTTCGGTCCGCCCATCCGCTGTCCGTCCGGAAGAACGTCTAGTAGCTTCTCAATTAACTTTGAATCGAGTTCAACATTTTGCGAGGAGCTTAGAGACAGGTATCATTTGAAAGGGATCTTACATTCTTCGTGGTACCGGTGTTCTGCCCTGATTGTGTTTGTGACAGTGGTGAATTGAGGTCAAAGATTATGACCCTTTTTCAGAATATTTAATGGAAAATTGAATGGAAGCATATTTCGGTATAAGCTAGCATAAGTTAAAGGCTCAGAGATGAGCTGATATACGGTGATAAGTTTTCGTCCATCGTCCGTCCGTCCGCCTATCAGCCGTCAATCCGCCCATCCGCCGTCTGTCCTGGAGAACGTCTAGTAGCCACTGAATGAATTGTGAGTCGAGATCAAAATTTAGAGAAGAGCATAGAGACAGGTATCATTCGAAAGGGTAATATATATAGAATATTATGTCAGTGCATTTTACTATCAAGTTTATTAGACGAGGCTTAGAAAACGAAGAATGGCGAGGCTCTGCCGAGCCATACTTCGTTTTTGTGCCGAGCCTAATAAACTTGATAGTAAAAGGCACTGACATAATATTCTATTTATCATGTAGATTATCCATATTTTCTGTATGAATTACTATTATTACCTATTTCTCAGAATGGTACGCTTATCGAGGACGTCGCCATGTTGTTGTTTTTTTGTTTGATTTATGACGTCAGGCAAAGTTACGTGCATGACGTCAGATAACGTTACGTACAATAAACGCCGAGGGATTCCGCATTGATTTGCTTTATTGGACAGTGCCTAATTAAAGCAAAAGTTAATAGATCACCCCTTTATTAGGCAGGAAAGTGCATATCTGCATGATAAATTACCTTTGTCGTGGAACCAGTGTTCTGCTCTGATTGTGTATGTGACAGGGATAGATTGAGGTCAAAGTTCATGACACTTTTTCAGAATATTTAATTGAAAAATTTAATGTACATTTTTTAAAGCCATTATTTTTTTGTATATGCACGAAGTATATTTCGGTCATAAGCTAACATAAAAAAAAGGCGTAGAGGGTGAGCTGATATACGGTGATGAGTCTTCGTACGTCCGTCCGTCCGCCCGCCCATCTACCGTCCATCCGCCCGTAGGCCGTCTGTCCAGTCCGGTCCGGACGAATAGCCACTCAATGAATTCACTCAATGAAGTGTGAGTCGAGATCAACATTTTGCGAGAAGCAACAAGACAGGTATCACTCAAAATGGCAATATCTTACCTTTGTCGTGGTACCCGTGTTCTGCCCTGATGTTGTATGTGACAGAGGTAAACTGAGGGTCAAATGATATGGCCAAAATATTTTGAAGCATCTTTAGGTCATAAAGAAGGATAAAAATATCGGACAGGTAAAGCAGCATTCAAGGACGACAGTCAACTACAAAACACAAAAACAAACACGCAAACAGACAAACGAAAAGGCAAAAGTAATAAAAAATGCAAACGACATCACAAACACAAAAGGGTTGACAATAGGGCTACCGCCTTGGAACGGTCAGTGGCAAAGTAGGCCACTGGGGGTTTAAACTGGTTCTAGGTTGCACCAAACTTCACACTTACCCTACTGTCATCCCATTAAAACAGGACAGTGTAAAATAAAGAAATCCCGCCATGATCTAATCTCTAACCAACAAGGCAGCATCAATAGGCAATATAAGTAAAACACAAATATGCTCGTGTAATTATAATACAAAAAGCAATAGCCTAGAAAGCCACAATGAAGGTACTCAATGACTTGGCAGAAGTCAGAGCAGTAAGAGAATACACCATTAAGGGCACGACAAGAAAGATCAAGGACAAACATCAAACGCCACCGTCCCAATGGGCTTTAGGTAACATCATAGGGTCCACAGCCTGTCCGGTCATCGTACAATTAAAGAGGAAAGCATAGTGGCGAACTGTAAAAGGGTCCACCACCAAGCATGCAGTACGTTGCAAAATGATAGGGTCATAACCTCTTTTGATAAACTTTTTAACAAGTTTAACAAAGATAGTATGAAAGTGATCATGACCAAGTATCTTACGAAGTTTATAAATCACATCACCATAGAAGTCAGGTTGTGATAGTCCTTGTCGCAGAAGAGTCCTTAAATTACATTTATATTTGGAAAGAAGATCAGGGTTACGATAATAAAATTTTGCAAATGTTTTACGAAGTTTATGGTAACGGTAACCCTGATTGAGTTAACATTGGTAGAAGGCTCAGAGGTAAGCTAATGTAAAGTGATAGTTATTTGTTCGTCGTCCGTCCGTCCGTCCACGAATCCGCCGTCCGTTCGCCCATTTGCTGTCTGTCGGGACGAAGGTCTAATAATCACTCTATAAAATGCGACTCGAGTTCAATATATTGCGAGCAGCAAAGAGATTGTTATCACTCGAAAGGGTATTCTCCCACCGTGTCGTAGTACCCGTGTCCAACCCTGATTTTGGATGTAATGAGTTCAAAGGTCATGACACTTTTTCACAATAATTAAATGAAAACGATATGTATTTTTTGAAAAGCATTACTATTGTGTTTGTCTATTAAACTACTTTCGGTAATCAGCTAACATAAGCCAATGTTTCATATGTGCGATGATATATAATGATAACTGTTTTTCCTCGTCCGTCCGTCCGTCCATGCGCCGTCTCATCTGCCCATTTGCCGTCTGTCCATACGGAATATGTTGACCACTCGACGAATTTAAGTCGAGTTCAACATGTTGATAGTAGCATAGAGACAGGTATCATTCGAAAGGGTATTTACTTGCCTTTATCGTTTACCCGTGTTCAATCCTGATTTTGGATGTGATGTGACAGGAGTAAATTCAGGTCAACGGTCAAGAAATGAAAAACAAATGAAACAAATGTCTTATTTCTTGTTTATTTATAAAACCACAGTTCGCGTATTATCACAAATGAGCCAAAGGCTTAGAGATAGAGAAAGGCTCAGCTATAAACTATTATAATGTGATCACTCTTCGTTTGGCGTCCGTCCGTCCGCCCGCTGATCTGTCATCTCTCCGCCATTTGTCTTGCAAGACGAGGTAGTTTTTATTATTATTATTATTTTACTTTAAACAGTTTCCTCAGAAACAGTTTTGCCGAGTTTGACCAAATTGCACATGGGTGATCCTGATATCGTTGTTTTCAAGTTTGTTAAAATAAGGTCAGTGCGAAATTCAAGATGGTCGCCATTACTGTCTTAAAATATCTTCTTCTCAAGAACTGCTGAACATATTTCGACAGTTTCTGCTCAGAAATGATTCCTAGGTACTGTATCATCAATCGTGTTCAAACAAAGTCCCATGTATAGAGACTTCACAATTTTCCTTAGACTTATATATGAAAAGAGTCCTCACAAAAAATCTCTGAAACCACACATGTTTTATATATAGCGTGTTAAATAGAAATATACAATTTTGAAATGTGTTCTATTTATTCGTTCGTTCACTGTTTGTTCATTCATTCGTTCGTTGATTGATTGATTCTCTCGCTTCTCACTGACTCACTGACTCACTGACTCACTCACTGACTCACTCACTGACTCACTGACTCACTGACTCACTCACTCACTCACTCACTCACTCACTCACTCACTCACTCACTCACTCACTCACTCACTCACTCACTCACTCACTCACTCACTCACTCACTCACTCACTCACTCTCTCACTCACTCACTCACTAACTCACTCACTCACTCACTCACTCAATCAATCAATCAATCAATCACTCACTCACTCACTCACCCACCCATCCACCCACACACCCACCCAATCACTCACTCACTCACGCACTCACTCACTTACTCAATCACGCGCTCACTCATTCACTCAATCACTCACTCACTCATCAATCTTTCATTCATTCTTTCCATCATTGTATTCATTCATTCATTCATTCATTCATTCATTCATTCATTCATTTGTTTATTTATTTATTTATTTATTCATGCGTTCGTTCGTTCGTTCGTTCGTTCGTTCGTTCGTTCATAAAGTCATTCATTCATACGATCATCCATTCATGTATTCATTTGCTTGTTTGTTTTTTGTTTGATCGTTCGTTCGTACGTACGTTCATTCGTTCGTTCGTTCGTTCGTTCGTTCTTTCATTCATTCATTCATTCATTCATTCATGCATATCTTTACATACTTAATATATTTATCCTATCAAAACTTATAATGCTAATGTCCTTGTCTTTTACACACACATAATTGTCATTTCTTGTGTTAACTTTACACAGAATCATAAGGTCACTTACAACAAAAGTTTCCTTAATATTCATTAATAAATAATTTTATTTTAAGGAATACATGGTTTACGTTTAACTATAACAGTTTCCGCAGAATATGGACACATTGTTTTATATTGCCAACTTTTAACTTCTAACGACATATATTTTCATTTTAAGTTATCCCAACTCGTTCAGCATAGGTTGGATAACTTATTTTAAAAAGAAAATGCACAAATCTCTAGTTTTAACACATTTCTGTTCTTCTCAACGACCACATTTCTTATATATGATCTTTAAAACTACATATTGATTTAAAGCATTGAGCTATGTGGATTAAGCACTAAAACGCTGAAAAGACGAAAATGTTTGGTACAAAGAGATTTTGAATTTAAAATATTAAACACAAGAATTTTTGTAGTTTTAGCGATAATGTAACCTCGGTCTGTGACAAGTTCTAAGTCAAAGATTTTCTAAGGTGATGGTATTCGCGCCAGAAGAATACATGTTTATATTACCATTATATCATTTGTGTAAGTTAATCACGAATAGTGTGCATATCCCCAAAAAGCACAATGAGTATATCGCGTTGGCTCTTGATAGTTCCTTGACGTTAACGTTAACTAGCATACTCGTCGTTTAACAGACAGAAATGTTACAATAAAAAAGACAGTTGTTACATTCAGACTAGCGAGCAGCAGGGCTACCATAATAAAATTAAGAAAAAGCCTGAGACTTTTGGAAATGCTGAATTTGAGCGCGCGAAGCAAAAATTTCAAAATCGACAATTTTCAAAAGCGATTGACAAAAAAGAAAATTGCAATGTGTATACAACATATTACATTCTGTTCTATCTTATTCATATTTTTCCATTTCCCAGATGTTGAGATTTCACCTTATTTTTAGTAGGTCATACAATTTGTGTTACTCTGTGTTTATCCTTAGGTTCAATAGTTAAGCAAAAATCTTTCTCAGAGTAAAAGGATACTAATTTTTAAGATTAAATTTTGAAAACGATACATATATCATATTAATATTCATATACATGTATATGCAAGATTTTAAAAGAATCACACAAATACGTTTAAATTTACAGTAAAATGGGGCTGGGGACGCGTGTTGCTAAAGAACATTCCAACGAAACTTGTTTCACATGTGAAGCTTGAGCCAGGGACCGCGAATTCGGCACCCATATAACATATCAGATAGGTAGTAAAGGTATCGTATCAACAATTCATTTTCGTTGTCGATTGGCATTCCTTATTAATTGGCACTCCTTATCAATTGACTCTATTAAATAACATGTTCAATTTTGAATTTTCATTAAAAAATCATAAAATAGGAGCCTGCAGCTTTGACTTCAGGATTTATCGTAACTTTCAAAATCAGGACTATAGACGGGTTCTATTAAAATCTTGAACGTTTATATATTCCAACTCCGTGCATTAAACAAACGTTTTAACAGTATTTTGGTCGACATGAAAACTACCAGGAAAATAAAGATATTTTCACACTTTAAAAGGGTGACTTCAGAACCACGCTAATAACATTAACGCTACATGCGGTATATACAATAGTTAGCAATTCCAACTGGCATTAATATAAAGACATTAAATTTATGTTTAACGAATTATACACCACTGCATACATTGTGTTATCTTATATGAATTAAAAACTTACAAAATGATATATAGGATCCAATAGAAACCCACAGCGTCCGAACGCAATGGCATCGTAGGTCTGCACTGTACTGCAAACAAGGACTTGAAACTACAATGAAAGAGAAAAAAAAAAACAACAGAAAGGGTGGTAAAGATAGGGTTACCGACTTGGAACGGTCAGTAGGCAATATAGGCCTACTGGTTAGCTTGTATCGATTTTATATGCGCACAATCCTCGCTATTATCCTATCTTCAGCGCCGAAATAGACAAGACAGTGTAATCAAAACTACATGGAACCATGGAACAAAAAACAACAGAAACGGTGGTGAAGACAGGGTTACCGACTTGGAACGGTCAGTAGGCAATGTGGCCTCTTGGTTAGCTTGAATCGATTTTATATGCGCACAATCCTCGCTATTATCCTATCTTCAGCGCACAAATAGACAAGACAGTGTAAACAAAACTACATCCCATCAAAAGGAATTCTCTAACAATAAAGTCCACATCCAGAGAAACTAACTAAAGATAAACATACAAAATAATAAACATCTCAGGATGTATCCATAATCGTACTGAACAACCATATTAGTTGCAGCCAGAAAACCCGAGGGACGAAAGCTCATGCACCCACCTCCCTTAGTTGGGGATTCAGTAGGTACAATCATAGAGTCCCAAGAGGTAGTCCAGTCATCGCACAAGTGAAAAGTGAAGAGTAATGACTGACTGTAGAGGGGTCAATCACTAAACATGCAGTGCGCTGTAAAACCAAAGGGTTATATCCTTTTCTGACGAATTTCCTGATTAAATCTGTAAAGCGGTCAGGAAACCCGTCAGACCGCTTTAAATTTCGAAGTTTAGAGACCACATCTCAATAAAATGAGAGTTGTGATATGCCTAGTCGCAGAAGTGTTTTAAGGTTGGTGTTGTACTTTTCCAGCAGGCCCTCGTTGCGGCGGTAGAATTTAGAGAAAGATCTACGTAGTTTGTGATAACAAAAACCCTGCTGAAGAAGTTTACTTGTAATAACTTGATTTCGATCATTGAAGTCTATAACATCATTACACGCTCTAGCAAATCGAATGAGCTGGAAGATATACACCCCATATGAGGTCGCACGATGGACATCTCCATCCAGGTGTGGATAGTAACCATGTTAAGATTGAAATCATCTCTCTTATCATAGATTTTAGTATGAATACAATCATTTGAAATCGAGAGATGAAATGCTGCTACTGTATCCGATCTGTTGGCTTTATTCAACGGGAGCTCGCATGGTAATTTTCAATTTCACCTAACAAAAAACGTGAAAAAAGGGTCATGAAATTTGACATCGACTTTCTCTCGTCACGTGCAAAATGAGGGGTGAAACGGGTACCACAAAAAGGGCCAGGGCATAACCTTTCCAATGATACCAAAGACGTTGCTCCTCGCAAAATGTTGAACTCGAGCCTTAACTAGAGCAGATAGGCTAAAGTGGCCCTTAGCCTAGTATTACAAAGCAAAGGTGATTCAAGAAGTACATCACAAACACATGCAGTTAAAAAGCACATCACAAACATATAAGGGTTGACAACAGGGGTACGCCTTGGAACAATCAGTGACAAAAGGGATCACCGGGGAGTTTAAACCGGTTCAAGGGTTCACCAAACTTCACTCTTAACCTGTCATCATCCCTAAACAACAGCACAGTGTAAATAAACATAATTCCCACCGAGTTAATCACTTACATTTTAGAAAGCATAGGTAGGTGTTTTAAGAAAAAACACATAAATTTTCATGGATAAAATATATCAAAACTAGTTAAACTAGTTAAACCTAAGAAGCTAATCCCATATGTACTCGATGACTTGTCTGAAGTCAGAGCATCAAGGGGAAACCCGTTAAGGGCACGATAAAATGGAGTGAAGGACAGTCATCAAACGGTCCCCGCCTAAATGTAGAAACACGTTGTCATAGGGTCCACCGCCCTTCCAGTCGTTGTACAATCGAAGAGGAATGTAATGCGCCGCAGAATACTTTGGTCGTAACCTCTGTTTATAAATTTTCATAACATAGTGAATCAGTGTCAGTAACCAATAGCTTAGCTCATTTATTGTATTTGTTTTTAGTATAATTGTAGTGGAAATCATACATCAATTGTTTTGACATGTCCAGTATAAAAATACCGACATAAAATGGGAGAATTAGGACAAGTTTTTTCTTTTATTCTGTTGATAGCAAATACGTTTTTACTGAACATTATGCAAGAAATAAATGATTTAACATTAATTATTTTTCTCAGGTTTTCCATGATTTTGCCAAAAACTGAATTGTTCATAAGCATTTTTACCAGATGTTCTTTTTGAAGTATTGAAGTCTATGTACACTTTATATCATTGCGACTCCTCAAACGGAAATATCACGTGTATTTTTTGACTTTTAGCCTTAACTTTTCATACAGTTTTAAGTTTCTCTAGTGTGTAGCATATTTATTTTTATACTTCAGTGTTGTTACAAGTTACTTTATTTTGCTTGGTCCTAAATTAAACTTAGTCTTTAAATGTTTACAATAGTCTGATAACCACTCGTCTTTTATTTCCAAGGTTTCTAGAGCGAGAGGGTAGTCCTTATGCAGGTCATACAAACCTTCAGATTATTCAAGATCACATTCAACAATATAATTTGATTTTCCTTTCTCGAATTTGTCAACCAATTTAAAGTTAACAGTTGGTAGCAGCATTCAAGGACGACCACAAAAGCACATAGAAACAAAGAACAAATTTAAAGATGAATAAAAGGCCAAATAAGACATCACAAACACAAACAGGTTGACAATAGGGCTACGCCTGGAATGTTTAGTGCCTAAAAAGGCCGCTAGGGGTTTAAACTAGCTTCTAGGGTGCACACCTCACACTTAACATACCGTCAACACAATAAAACGGGGCATTGTAAATAAAGATATCCATTCCATGAACTATTCTCTAACCAACAAGGCAGCATTAATAGGCAATACAAGAAAAACACAAAGATGGTAGTGTATATATAAATACACAAAAACAATGGCCTAGAAAGTAACAATGAAGGTACTCAATGACTTGGCAGAAGAGAATAAACCATTGAAGGCACGACAAGACAAGACTGCAGACAAATATCAAACGTCACCGTCAAATTGGGCTTTAGGTAGACGTCATCATAAGGTTCACAGCCCGTCCGGTTATCGCACAATCAAAGAGGAAAGCATAGTGGCGAACTGTAAAGGGGTCCACCACCAAGCATGCGGTCTGTTGCAAAATGATGAAGCCATAACCTCTTTTGATTAAACCTTTAACACGTTTAACAAAGATAGTATGAAAGTCACAGTGATCATGACCAAGGATCTTGCGAAGTTTGTATATCACGTCATCATAGAAGTCAGGTTGTGATAGTCCTTGTCGCACAAGAGTTTTTAAATTTTATATTTGGAGAGAAGATCAGGGTTACGATAATAAAATGTTGCAAAGGTTTTACGAAGTTTATGGTAAGGTAACCCTGATGGAGTAGCTTTTTAGTTATACAAAGATTACGAATATTAAAGTCCTCAACTCGAGTACAAGCTCTAGAAAAACGAATAAGTTGAGACACATAGACCCCATAATAAGTTGCTCGGGGAATATCCACATTTACAAGGGGATAATTAACAATATCACAATTAAAATCATCTCTCTTGTCATATATTTTGCTAATTATTTCACCATTTTCAATGGAGAGATGTAAATCAAGAAAAGAAGCGTAGTATCAGAAATATTAGTTTTGTTAAGTTGAAGTTCTTTAGGGTATATATTAATATCTGGTTGCAATGTAACTTACACCACCCCTTAGCCCTTTTTCTATGAACAAGTACTGATCAATATCGGTAATTAAATCAAGTTTAATTCCAGCCATTTTTAAACATGCATCCCAAGCCAGTCCGGGACTGCTGAAGTAATGGCAAGGATCTAATTTGTAATAATCAAAGAATTTTTTTCTGAAATTTTCAAAAAACATCAACCAGCAGCAAAACTTCCCTTTTCAAATACAGATCATGATATTCTCTTAATTCTCTTAAATGTCTTCCATATTACTATCATGTTCATAATCTGCATCTGAGATGTTTTCATCATTTAATTGGGAATAAAAGATATTTTATCAATGGGATGCACTAAACTTTCTAATGACTGAGGCAGAAACTGGGAACTATCAATAAACACTAAATGTTGTCCAAACATAACGCCATATATCTTTCCATGTTATTTGGTATAACACTTATTGTTTTCAAGTTTAAACTTTCCGATGTGCTGCATTATGAAGTGAGAAGCATAACCCCTTAAGTTATGAAACACAACGGGTATGTTTTTAGTCAGTTTGAAATTTATATTACAAGTATCGTGGGCACTTCCCTTAAACTTACCAGTTATATGGCAATGATCTCTAACTGACTTATCACATGCCATGTAAAGTTTATCGCAAAATTTGACATTTACCAGCTGCTCTGAATTGTTTCTCATCTTCTACTGTCATCGTCAAATCTTTTTTAAAATACGTAATCATGTTTGTTGCACCATTTTTCTTCTTCTATCATTTTTCATAATCTTATAAACAGAGTTTGGTCCTCTGTATGTCACAACTGGTTTAAAATATGTATCACAATAACAACAAACAACTTCCCTCTTTAATTGTACGATGAACGGACAGGCTGTGGACCCTATGATGACGCCTACCTAAAGCCCATTGGGACGGTGGCGTTTGATGTTTGTCTATGATCTTTCTTGTCGTGTTCTTAATGGTTTATTCTCTTGTTGCTCTGTCTTTTGCCAAGTCATTGAGTACCTTCATTGTGACTTTATAGGCTATTGTTTTTTTGTATTATATGTACACGAGCATATTTGTGTTTTAATTTTATTGCCTATTGATGCTGCCTTGTTGGTTAGAGATTTCTTTATTTACACTGTCCTGTTTTAATGGGATGACAGTAGGGTAAGTGTGAGATTTGGTGCACCCTAGAACCGGTTTAAACCCCCAGTGGCCTACTTTGCCACTGACCGTTCAAAGGCGGTAGCCCTATTGTCATCCCGTTTTGTGTTTGTGATGTCGTTTACATTTATTATTATTTTTGCCTTCTTGTTTGTCTGTTTGCGTGTTTGCTTCTGTGTTTTGTGGATGACTGTCCTCCTTGAATGCTACTTTCCCTGTCCGATCTTTTTATATTTCTTATACCACAATCAGTATGCTTTTGGTATGCCTCCGTGTACGAGTATTAGGATTATTTGAAGCTGAAGAAATACTTTCAGTTATTGCTTCAGATTTAGCATATATGACAAACGTTCAACCATGAGATGCCTATCATTGTTTTTAAAGAAACCCTTTTCATTTTCGTAAGCAATTTTTATTGATTGCTTGACATTATGTGAAAGACAATGAGGCTCGAGTTTTTAAAAACGTTTTCTAATGTAAAGCACTGCAAGCATCTCTTGCAATATAATTCTTTCTCATTGTGTGGTGTTTGATTGGATTGTACATTAGTCGATTACAATAGTTTATCCAAACATAATGCGTTTTTCCTTCCCTTGTTATTACAAGCATATCATATTCTTCTTCAGCTTTATTTTGTGACAAAAATAAAGGGTACACTCCATCATACACATATCCAAATAAATTAAAACACATATATTATTTTGTTTTTCTATTTTTGGAACTTGCTTTACGGTTACAGGAAATGTAATTCCTTGTCATCGAGATCATTAATTATTAATATGCTTTTCGTACTTTGTTATTCTTTGGGAATCTTTTGCAGCAGGCAATTTATATGCTAGATGGCACCACCTAAAGTATTCATGATATTTTTCATTGATTATATTTATACAAATATACATGTATATATAATATAATATAATATAATTGATATATATATTTATATTAAGCCTTTTTTAGGATAAGAAAGTATTTTGGTAACTCTAAAAAAGAACTGCCTCTCATAAGCTTATACTTCATCCCGGTTACATAATGCATATCTACTGATTCAGTCCTCCAACCACTTCTTCTGAAAGCCAATTTCCAATGTTTACCACAATTTCTTCACTTGCTTTATCTAGTGCAATATCAATTTCATTTTTGTATAAGATTAATGCTGCCATGGAAGGAAAATAAGCTGTTTTATGTGTAGTAATTACACTTTATCCTTATCATGTAATATTTTATAAAAAGTATTTTTTTAAATTAACACTCATTTTAAAACCGTTTTGTTTGTGCTATTTCCTTTTCAATTCGTTCTGAAAAGAACATTTGTGTTATCCGAAGATGATTATATGGGACTTTTTTATCTATAATAACAACTCGGAAAATGTTACTATATTGTTTTGGAGGATTTGTCAAGTAATTCTATAGCATTCATTATATACTATTTTATAGATAATATTTCTTGAAGCCATTGTTATTGTTTTGTTTTATTTTAACCAGCGTGGATTACAATATCAATTCCCTTTTCTAACAAAATGGTGTAGTGATAAATGAAAGAATCTATAGCTATGGGGCCATAGTCCCTGACACGATTATTTTATCGCGTACATTGTTGTTTACGGTTTTTATATCCTGTTTTCTTATTTTCCACGGTAGTTTTAACTTTTGGGCATTGGATATAATTATTTCAGTCAAATCCTTCAAGTTTGCAAAAACTATTAGCTCTTTGTCAATTCTACTCATATTTTCAAAATTAATCAATGAAGCTTGCCTCATGCAATCTTCTTTACAGTTGTTCTCAAACGTCGCAATTGTAGGTTAATACAGGTATAATGAATTCGTCGAATAATTTAAGTTGGAGGTCTAGGGGTAGGTCTAGGTTATTGATTCTAAATTAAAACAAAGTCGAAATGACGCTTTTTTGCCTTGTTCGCCTTGTGTTTTTCTTGTGTTTAGAAAGCTACCCGAGCTAGTAAATATTACTCCCAGGTATTTGTATTTATTTGTTTCGATTTGTTCCGGTCCTTTGTTAAATGAGAAACGGTTTATGAGGTTTGGTACACCCTAGAACTGGTTTAACCCCACCCCCCCCCCCCCATCCCCACCCCCCCGTTTCAACCCTTTTGTGTTTGTGATGTCGTTTGCATTTATTATTACTATTCTGTTTGCGTGTTTGTTTCTGTGTTTTATGGTTGATTGTCCTCCTTGAATGTTACTTTCCCTGTCCGATCTTTTTATATTTCTTTATGCTTCTGGCACCAAAGACAATTACTTTAGTTTTGCTGTAGTTTGCTTTTAATTTCCATGATACACACTATTCGCGGAATTTATTTATAGACTTAATTGGAAGCTTTCGGGATTATCACCTAGGATAATGATATCGTCAGCTTATAGTAGTATTATAATCTTTATATAGACATTTATTTGGGGTTCGACTCTAATTCCATCTAGGCCTGTGTTAAGCAAATACTCCTGTAAGTCATTTAAAAAGATAGCAAACATTATCGGTGATAACTGTTCACCTTGACGGTTCACCTTGACGCAAGAAACTTGAGGTATCGTTATTTATAGACACACATGATTTAATGTTTTGGTACATGTTATATACATGTTATATATTTATCGGAAGAATTTGCCTTTACTTTCATTGCTTAGGATTATGCGCCATGGCCAATTCTCCATATTGATTAAAATACCTGTGTGAAAACAACTTGTTCTTTTGCGAACGTAACATCTCCACTAATTTGTGTAATACAAACATATGATCAGGCGTTTGCATATTTGATAATTAGACCCGATATTCATTGCCTTTACGAGCTTTTCTTATTTTGGGTAATCGCTCGTTAGTGAAAAGTAAAACAATTGTTAAAAAACTACTAAACGCCATGAATTTCAGTCTAATTTGGTAGTCTGTAGTATCTAAACTAAAACAGAACAATACCTAGACGTGACAACCATGGCTGTTATGATAGTGCAGTATGTATAAAGAAAACTCCTGTTTCGACAGACTGTCCAGATCTATTTTTATTGAATGTTTATCTTTCGAAATATCTGGTGCTTTGTCGTTCCGTATACTTTTGGAAACTTAATCTTGCGGTCGCCAGGTGTTTAGCATAATTGACTCGCGTCCCATAATTCACAGGTTTTATTCCTTTTGGGGTCACGTCCAGGATCTTTCAAACACACTCCCCTGTATCTTACTTGGGCAAGGTACTGTGGATATAGGTCCATCCTTTGGAGGGGATGTACAGTAGTCGGTCCAGTACAGGGAGAGCTTTATCCTGTGCACGTTAAAGATAACACTGAAATTCTGTGTTAATTAGTGATACTTCAAACCAGGAGCCCTATATGACTGACAAAACATGGCGGTTGTTTATGCAGGCATTTGCTGATATCTTCAGAAATTTCTATCGACAGGGTCAAAGTTTCAGCTGGGGAGGGGCCAATTACAGGTTTTCAGTGGGAAGGGGGCCCATTACAGGCATATGTTCCATGTAAGATAAAAAAGTCCTGTGTAATACACCGTTTCACTAAGCAAAGTAACTGGCAGCCGTCACACGCGTAGCCAACAGACTATTAATCCATGCCTAAGGCTATGGCTATCACACCATACATTCATATTCATATTTTAAAGTATTTGTCTTTGAAAAATGGTTTAATCTGGATCTTAACCTTTTACTTTATCCACCACAGCCTGATAAAGCAAGATGTATTAGGTCCAGAAAAGTGTTTAGTTTCAGCTTCTTTAAATACATAGGGTATACTAGTTTTGAGTTGCGAGTTTCTCGACCAAACCTTTCAATAACAGTAATTGATTATTTTACTGGGCCTAGTTAAATGTATCATGTACACTTATATATGCAGCTGAAATGCATTATATATTTTTAACTTGTGTTTGGATGGACACGTATTATTCCCCCAGATCTCCTCCAGTCCAATAAGAAACAGTTTGGTTAGCATTTTGTATCAAAGCTTATATCTCTGAAACTGCTTACATAATAGATTGAAATTTCAAATGTGTCTGTGGCATCCAGAACTCTAGATAAGCATCGTATCTGCGTTATTATATTTATACAATTTCAAATAAATGAGCAAAATATTGGGCCATTTCAGCACAGTATTTAGCGAAACGAGTTCGCAAAATGTTGCATCCTAAGTTAATCACATGCTTGAGCCAAACACGTACTAGGTCAATAATGTAACTTTGAAGGAATAATATTTGCTGTGTCTTAGCTTTTTTCCGAAAGAAAGATCTTACGTAGCCTTAGTACGTGATGAAATGTATGAATAATTAATAGGTACTATGATCTAGTCTGTATGTATATCCTTACAATAATACGAAAGCATATTTTCAGGTAAAGCGTTTTCGGGCGGGAAAAGTATAAACATCAGTCAATCACAACGTAAATAAATTACGAGTTATCTTTCAATTAAGATGTTTCTTCTGAGTTAATTGGTTTTCGCTGAATATTGTTTAAATGATCAAAATGTTGCAAAAGTAAAAAACAAAAACACGAACAAACATGCACGTATGTGTGCATAACCTGACGGTTTATTTGAAACTGTAAAACTTACAATAATTCTGGGCAATTGAAGAAAAAAAAATGAAGAGTAAACACATTGATAAGAAAAATTGATTGGTTTAAAAGTTTAAAGGGACACTAATGTAAGCAGATATTAAGCTAGCCAAATCACTGTCAGATTCTTATTCAGTGAAATGTATGCATCAAAACATGAGGATAGACCCAGATAAGTCGGTAGTAATACATTCGTGAGTTTGAAAAAAAGTTTCATTTATTATTTGTAAACAATGTTGGACCCACAATATTTACAGTGTGTGCTGATAACGTGACATCCATTAGCAAAAAAAGGTTTTCTACATAGTATGTCTTATGTACTACATCTGTTTAGCTCAGAAAGGAGCAAGCTAGGCTATTGCGAACTTCCGTTTATTACTACCCGAGAGTGCAATTTTAGTGAGGGTTACGAGTTTAAACCCACGAAGCGGTCCTTCTGTTTTTGTACCGCTGGTGAATTCCGTCAAATAATCTTGGTTTTCAATAATTTCCAATAATGTTTGGTGCATTATGTTTGGTAACGTAATTATTTTGTGTTTGATAAGCTTAAAGTTACGGATATTTTTCCTTTAAACCTACTATTAAAAATGAAGGGTAAAAAAAACCTTATATTGCAATCCTTATCTACAGCTCTGCGGCATCAATAGACATCATGCTTTTATATTAACATATTTATGGTTCCTTTTATACTTAGAAAAAATGAGTATAACTTGTGTATATAAGTTTGTAAGTTTAGTTTGTATGAAAGGAGTCCGTGAAACACGTGGCAAAAACCCGGAAGCAGGCTTGTAGCCGGTGCAACTGTCCATTAGTACTTCCGGAAGTCTAGGTGGGGCGAGTAAAACACGGGATCACCGCACTCCTCCCACTTCACCAAAACAGAATTGTTACGTTGTTGATAGTGATGTGTGCATGATGTAATACTAGTATGCAGGATTATGTGTTTGCATGATATAGGCACGGACAAGTCATATAATTATTTTATTGTTTTTTGTATTATCTTAAAACAGTGACTACACTGAAAGGATGTGTAAAATTGTAAAGATGAACAAAATCTAACTGTTACCTCATATTTCAGAAGTTTGACTATGTACACTTATATACATGAATGTTTGGACATAAACACTTATACACTTATACACTTATACATATTATATATAATAACAGTAACCCACATATATACAGCAAACATTTGCCATATATTTACCATGACCGGGTACTGAGATATTAAAGGTAATGGTTAAGACTTTACGGGGCTGACTTTGTATAGGTTAATAGTATGTGAATAGGTGAAATATAAGCTACATTAGAATGTAGCATTCAGCTAATTCAACGACCGTCTTCCACTGCAACCATCATTTAACAATAACAATTATATTATGAGTATGGGTATGACCTGAGTATATTAAATATTACTATAGAGGAATGCAACCTTCAGCCAGTACAACGACCGTCTTCAGGAAAACATCCACTGCAGTTATAACCTAACTATGATATGTGTTCCCTAATAGTAATATCTATATTTCATAATAGTAAAATAATAGTAAAATGGGACGAAAATGTTATGGGGGCCAGCAGTGTAGAATGCGATAAGTTTTAGTAGTAGTTTGACAGAAAGATTTAGCAGGACGTCCTTTACGTGGCTTGCTAGAATACTACTATTATAGGAATTAATTTATTAATAATCTAAGTTATATAGTGAACAAGCGTTTCGTATGCACTTCTGGTTGAGAATTGAAACCGTGAGATTTCGAAGCCTGGCTACGAAATCTGCTACTTCGGGGAGTGACCAAGTAGTATTGATCGGGGACGTCTTGTTAGGGGACAAGTATAGAGAATCCGTCTCCAGAAGAATCCGCTCAAGATCCACCCGTGCAATGGCAGTGGAGGTTAAGGGTTCATCCATGGCCTTTGCTGTGAAACCAAATTTTACATTTGGAATAGTCCCCTCCACTCCATTATATTTTCAACAGTGCCACTGAAACAATGCCTATGTATGGGCAGTTAGCAAGGTAGGTCCATTGTCACTAGGAGTTCTAGGACTTCCTTTGCTGCGCAACCATCTCCATAATCCCTACAGTGAAGGACCAGAACTTTCTCGTTCTGTTTGACCAAGGGGAAAATTTCGCGTAGAATTACCCATTGGGAAGCTTACTTGTCTTCAAGACACTGTGTTCTGTTCCGACAAGGGTGGGGGGGGGGGGGGGGGGGGCGGCGACATTTGCAAGCGGAGGTAAAATCTAGACCGATTTCTCCTATTCCAACACATGGCGTGAAAAGGATTATTTGCTCCTACTTGCGGGCGTTTTCCTTAACATTTGTTTTGGGTGTATTCCAAGAGTAACTCTGATGCGATCATCGCCATTAATTAATGACGAGCTTTGTTTGGATAAACGAAATATATAGCCATTGCCGACTCAATAGCATGTAGGGTACGCGGTCCGGATATGGAAGACGCTTGGGCTTTCTGAAGTAAAACATCTAAATGGTAACATTAGGTCTGAGACCACTCGAAAAACTGGCCAGTGAGTTTGATCCACTGATGCTAGTATTGTGATCAACATCTTCCAATGAGCAACTATTGAACTTGGGGGTTGCAATTTGGTAGGTCTCAGTAAGACTCCCAGAACTACGGATCTCATACGCTCTCATTACAGAAACCTCCTCCTTAGTGAAAAGAACAGCATTGGCCTGAACCCCAGTTGGAAAGAAAGACTAGGTTTGGACAAATATAAGTAGATCCGAAAGGTGTTCAACTCCTACAACATAACGCAAGAAATGAAGCATGTCGTTAACCAATAAGAACCACTTCTAGAAAATGCGAGTCATTGAAGTTGGCTCCTTTGGTGTGTGATTCGTCCGTTACACACTGTGTTTGAAAGTTTCACGAAGACGTGTTCCAGGTTGTTCACACACCCAGCATGCTGTATGCGGTGCAATATACCAAGGTAAATGATTGGCCAGCACATGGCCAGCACATGGCGTTCCAAGCCGGACACAGTAAACAGTTATTCTTGCGAGAGACGAGAGATTCCGGGCATGCACCTGTCTTTTCAGAAGAGGCTTGTGCCATATTGCTAAAGTTTATTTACATTAAACTAAACTGGAATAAACTATTAATATATTTATATATATAGAACAATATCACACTATTGAAATAACTTGAATATTTTATTGTTGTATTGTTGTTGTATTGTTGTTTGTGTGTATTGTTGTGGTTTATGTCGTTTCTTAATAGACAATTGCAAATAACAGGGCACCTACAACAAAACATAGTGATTTTAAGAGTGCAAGAAGGTTAGATATTCATGATCTGATATACGGTAAATGACCATAACCGGGAGTAATGAGAACATCAATATTAATATTTAAAAGAATGCAAAACTTAAATCTACATGTTCAATCATATGTCGAAAGCCAGTTCAACGACCGTCTAAATTGACAAAAATTAACACGTACACGTAATATTTATAGCACACTTTTTCGAGTATATGCGATTTATACTGCTTCTCGAGGGTCGCAGGCCCGAGAGTGCAGTATAAATCGTATATTCGAGAAAAATGTGTTATAAATGTTTTGTACCTTAGTTATCTACCCAATACGCATGTGCAAGAAGTCTTTAGGGCGTTACATTTTTCAGTTTAAAAAGGCTCGACCAATCAAGAAATAGAATGATCACGCGTTATGGGCCGGGACGCATGTTTTTATTGTTGCAGCCAATCGCCCTTACATATTATTGCGCAAATCCAATGTCAAAGAGTTGTGTGCTTTTTCCATATTTGGTAATGTGGAGTCGTGTTTCCATATTTGGTAATGTGTAGTCGATTCGCGCGTTTTTGCAACAACATTTACACAGAAATTTATTTTTGTGCTGAACTGCAGTCGAAATGGATGACGGAGATGATTTAATTTTGAGCCAGATAGCGGCGAATCTAGAAACTGAATTTATGGAATTGAAAGCATTGAATGACAGTGATGACAATATTCAAATATCGCAAGCTGTAGATTTGCTTGAAATGGATTTTTTAGATATGCCTTTAGGCGATATTTCGTTTGACATTGGATTCAACATAAATACATTTCTTTCGGAAGATGAAAAGGCAAATGTGGGGTCGGCAACCGAGGCAATACCAGCAGCTGTGCCTAGCATCGAATCCTCTACCGATGACGTGAAAGCGCAGCCTGATAATACTTGCGTGAAATCGGATAACGCTTTCAGATTCGGACCTCCAGTCACAGAAAACAAGATTGAACAGTTGAATAAATCGAAAAAGAACAAAAATATATTAAAATGTAATACGTGGTCAGTTAATATATTCGAAAGTTGGCGAAACGCGAGAATGGACACTATTCCTGATCTGTTATCAATGGATAAATCTGCAATGTCGTATTGGTTGCAAATATTTATTTTGGAAATTCGTACCCAGAAAGGCACGGAATATACCGGCAAATCAGTGTATGCCATTATCTATGGACCTTTAAGGCATTTGCGTGAAAACAAAATTTACGACAAAAACTTTTTGGACGAAAAAGACCCGGAATTTGCCGAGTTTCGACAAACACTAGATAGTCTGATGAAAGACTTGCTAGAAAGAGGTATTGGGACCGAACCCCGTCAAGCTGACCCTTTGCCATTTGATGACGAGAATAAGTTGTGGGAACAAGAAGTGTTTGGTATGATAGACTCGCAAACATGACAATATACAGTATTCTTTTCTTCATGTAAACTGTTTGGATTACGGGACCGGGACGAACACAAAAACCTGGACTGTAGCCAGTTTCACGTGGGTAGAGATTCTTCCGGAAGATACATACGTTATGTGGGCAGGAATTGTAAAACATTTAAAGGAGGACTTGGACAAATGGGTCTTACAAACAAGGATATTAAACATTATTGTGAAGAAGGTAAGTTATCTTAAATGTCACATTTACTTAACTGTCACATTTATTACACAAAAGCCGCAACCTCGATTCTTTTATTATTGGTGCAATATAATTACCAGTAATATGCAAACACAATGTTTTCTCTGAACTATTCTTATAATTAATATTATTACAAAATGCATGTTATCTCGAAAAGTCTAACGGGACGCCGCGAGTTTTAAACAAAATGAAATCAAGATTGCCGTATGTCCCTTTTCAAATGCATACAGTACGCATTTAGCGAGAATATAGATAACAAAATCACACCATAATTTGCTCCTGAACGTTTTAACACGTTCTTTAAAGCGGTGACAGACTGTGGTTTGATTATCAAATTGACCTTTTTTTCAATTTTATTTGATGAATCTGTTAAAAATATATTGATGAATTTTCAAACAATATTTCGTCACAATTGTACATTCCATTTAAAAGATACGAGTTTCGTTTAGGGTCACATCATGCATGTTACCTTTTACAATCAAACCTGGTCAAGAGACCACTTCTATTAAGAGAACACCGTTTCAGTTCCCAATTGAATTGTTTTAAATTAAAATGCAACTGTATTAAGAGACCACCTGTGTTTAGAAACCACCTGTGTTTAGAGACCATTTTTCTCTCCCCTTTAGTGATATCTTAATACAGGTTTGACTGTATTTGTACTGAATTTTCAAGACTGCTAGTATTGCGGACTTTTGAAGCATCTGATCTGCAGTTGTAACAGTACAGTTACAACCCGTTTACAGTTTATACTAAATCGGTGTGTTCTTCTTTCAGGACCCCGTTGCCTGGCAACATTTTTCGAGTTGTATCTACAGGCGATAGAAAACGAAGGCCGATTCTACCGACGGTCTCTGGAAGGAGAATCCGTCAGATATTCGGATCAACCGGTCGGCGTAAACAAGTTGGATAAATTCATGAAACGGATAGCCGAACTCGGAGATATTAAAGGTAACTTTACCAATCACAGCGGCAAACGAACATGTGCTTCCAGTTTGTATGACGCTAACATTGACGGACAGGAAATCATGTCCAGGACCGGTCACAGATCCGTTAATGCTGTTCGTAAATACAAACGGTCATCTGACAGTGTACGCAAGCGGACATTGACTGTCTTAAACCCATTGAGTGAAACTAGTGTTTCCGAAAGGGAAAACTGTGAACAAAATGTTAGTAAATTTTCTAAATTGAAAACCTTGAAAAAGCTGATCTTAAAAGCATTCAGCAGAATGTCCAGCTCGCTAGCGATGGGATATTGAATGATATTTCGAGCATACACGGGACCAAATCTCAGACCGGTTCCAAGGAAAATGAAGAGCCAGATACCCCTGCGTTTCTTAAGGACTTTACATCGACTTCAAGAAATGTTCAGTTTACAGGATGTACATTTAACTTTTGATCTGCATTTATGGTTTTAAAGTGTGTTAAAAGTTTAAAAACTATTTGACTTTAGATAGTGTACTTTCAAGAATAAACTATAATTATCTTGAATTTATCATTTGAAACTGACTGTTATGGTTCAGAGAAGTTTGATAAAATGTTTTTTTTGTGTATGTTTCCACAATTAACAGATTTTACTTGCACAGAAAATCATGTTTGAGTTTGGTACATGTTGAATTACGAGGATTATCGGTTGATAACGAGCAATCATTTCATATAAATTGGATTTTAAAAAACAACAATTATTTCTTATACCACAATATCCTAAATACACACTATGCATCGTGTAATACCCGAGGATATACACAGCATATGTTAATTATTGTGGTATAAATACAATAGAGCATGAGTCTTGCATGTGTACGGACGATAATGCACTCGCTAACGCTCGTGCATTATCTCCCCGTACACGTGCAAAACTCATGCTCTATCCTATACATGTAAAAGCTGATTTTATCCTTAATAAAAATCAATGTTGGTACTCTTGTTTTCACTATTTCCTGTTATTTAACTCGCAAAGGAACGCCCTTTAAAAAGGGTCATTTGGTACACCATGGTATAACTGCCAAATCTGTCAGTTATAGCACGGCTGAAATATACCGGCAGTTATTGCACGGTCAAGGCCTTAAGCCTTCAGGTTTATGAACATTATATCATAAGCAGGAACAAAGGAAAACCATTAGAGCTATGGTACAAGTATATATTAGAGCATGAGTTTTGCACGTGTACGGGGAGATAATGCACGAGCGTTTTGAAAACATTTTTTGAGTCTCAAGTTAAACTGTCTGAACCTAATGAAAACTGTTCTTAGATTCGCAATGGCATCCGCGAATTTTTTCCCAAGTACAATAACATCATCTAGAACTTCTTTCCAATTTAGACCTTTTAGGACCAAATGTATTGCACGCATGAGGCAGCAGAGGCGTTACAAAGTCCGAAGGCCATACGCGTTTGCTCAAATAGACCATAATGAGTTACAAAAGCAGTGTTTTTCATACTGTCCGAATCTAACCCAATTTGGTAATAAGCACTAGTCATATCAAGAGTTGAAAAATAGGCAGTTCCATGCAGAGAATCTAAACAGTCCTCTAATTAGGTAAGGGAAAACAATATTTCCTAGTTGTGGAATTCAAGGCACGATAATCAATGCACCGTCGCACAGAACCATATTTTACAGAAGCTTTTAATGACACCTCTCGGTATCTGGATGACATACTGAACATTGACAACCCCTTCTTTTCAACTATGTTTGATAATATTTATCCTAAAGAACTTAATACAGCTAACATGTCTGATCATAACGTTTCTTTTCTTGATTTAGATCTCTCGATTGAAAATGGCGAAATAATTAGCAAAATCTATGACAAGAGAGATGATTTTAATTTTAACATTGTTAATTACCCCCACTTGGATGAGGATGTTCCCCGAGCAACTTCTTATGGGGTGTATGTGTCTTAACTTATTCGTTTTCCTAGAGCTTGTACTCGAGATGAGGACTTTAATATTCGTAATCTTTGTATTACTAAAAAGCTACTCAATCAGGGTTACCGTTACCAAAAACTTCGTAAAACCTTTGCAAAATTTTATTATCGTTACCCTGATCTTCTTTCCAAATATAAGAGTAATTTAAGGACTCTTCTGCGACAAGGACTATTACAACCTGACTTCTATGGTGATGTGATTTATAAACTTCGTACGATTCTTGGTCATGATCACTTGCATACTATCTTTGTTAAACTTGTTAAAAAGTTTATCAAAAGAGGTTATGACCCTATCATTTGCAACGTACTGCATGCTTGGTGGTAGACCCTTTTACAGTTCGCCATTATGCTTTCATCTTTAATTGTACGATGGCCAGACAGGCTGTGGACCCTATGATGACGACTACCTAAAGCCCATTGGGACGGTGGCCTTTGATGTTTGTCTATGATCTTTCTTGTCGTGCCCTTAATGGTTTATTCTCGTATTGCTCTGGTTTCAAGTCAATGAGTACCTTCATTGTGGCTTTTTAGGCTATTTTTTTTTGTATTATAATTACACGAGCATATTTGTGTTTTACTTATATTGCCTTTTGATGCTGCCTTGTTGGTTAGAGATTAGATCATGGCGGGGATTTCTTTTTTTATACTGTCCTGTTTAATGGGATGACAGTAGGGTAATTTTGAGGTTCGGTGCACCCTAGAGCCGGTTTAAACCACCAGTGGCCTACTTTGCCCTGACCGTTCCAAGGCGGTAGCCCTATTGTCAACCCTTTTGTGTTTGTGATGTCGTTTACTTTTATTATTACTTTTGCCGTTTTGTTTGTCTGTTGGCATGTTTGTTTCTGTGTTTTGTGGTTGGCTGTCCTCCTTGAATGCTACTTTCCCTGTCCGATCTTTTTATATTTCAAACAATAACCGGTGCCGATGATCATTCAGAGTTTGAAGTCGAATATCTACAGCGTCCAGTAACTTATTAATATGTTGTTTTTCTTTGTCTTGAAAGGAAATGGAGTTCTGCGCATTCTTTCCTTTACTGGTGTTTCTCCACTAGTGTCTAGTATGTGCTTACAATAAGGCATACAGCCTATATCAAGATCACCTTTTGCAAAAATGTCCTGACATTCGGCAAGTAACTTTCTAAATTCCTACTTTTGGTCAGAATCAATATCATCACAAGTGTTGTCAAACATAGCCTCGGAATCCAAATGTGTCGGTAAAACTATAGGGTCCTCTGTTGGAGTAGGGTCTGCGGAAATATTATATACTGTAACTGGAGCAATATCTGACCCTGAACTCTAATACACGTTTTTCCGGTGCCAATATTGGAATTCTTTCTTAATGTTATGAATGTGTTTGTGTCATTAATAATTTTAATATTAAAATGGCTATCACATGAAACTACAGTTTGCACCTTTTATAGTTGTAGGTTCAAAAACAAAATCACCTTTAGACGGAGTATCTTATTTGACCTGCGTGAATGAAACACTACTTTACAAACTACCAATACCTTCGACTCTGATAACTCCGGATATTAAACTTCCGAGGGATTTGACAATTCTGGGCTACCCGGTGAAATGAAGGCAGGAATGACAACGTCATTTAATGTAATTGATGGGGTAGACAGATTAACAATGCCATGATGTTTCTCTAGGAAATTTATTCCTAAGATAATGTTCTTTTCCATAGGCACAACACACACAGTTCAAACAAAATCATGTTGACCTATTTTCAAAGTGCAATCTGGGACATAGTGACCTTGCAAAATTCCTGGTCCAAGTCATTTCAATGATACAGCCTTTAAGAGTTCGAAATTTAAATTTGTAAAATATTTTGAATTAACTAAGGTGACCATGGCTGCTGTATCATTGTCGTATGCATTTATTGTTACTTTTGTTTCTTGTTTGTCTGTTTGCGTGTTTGTTTCTGTGTTTTGTGGTTGACTGTCCTCCTTTAATGCTACTTTCCCTGTCCCATCTTTTTATATTTCTTCACAACATATCTTTGAACTGACATGTTAGTAGGTTATACCACTTCCGCTTACAACTACATAAAAGTCAACCGTTGGAAGTGAAAGTGGTTAGTCACTAATAGTTTTGTACATTTAGCCGCCCCATACAGATACATCACTATAGGTTAAATTCGCTACTGTTCAAAGGCATGTGGTAAAAAGGCTTAGCTCAGACGTGGCAAATCACGTTCATATTGTGGAAACTCATATTTAAATAAAGTTATCACAAACATGCTGAAAAATATAAATAGTGTGCATATGCAATACGTCCTAGGTTTCACTTTTCATATCAGCCCTAGGGCTGAGGGCTGATATGGAAATGACTTTTGACACCGTCAATGCATTTTGCCTGAATCATTACAGCTAACTTGGCAGCGGCATAATAACACAAAACGAACGGAAAATATTTTAGTTTATCCATTTTCGACTCTAGGTGGAGATATAGCTCATGTACTCGTATGAAAATTATTATGAGTGAATGTACGTCAGTTTCGCTATTTTCATATCACATCCTGAAGCTCTGGGGCTGATATTAAGGTCTCGGGCCGATACAGGATGTGCTATGAAAATACCCATTCATTCATTATTCTCTATGTGTAGGAAAAATATTTAATTTGAAATTACAATATTAAAATATTTAATTTGAAATTGCAAAAAAACAAAAAAATATATATACAAAACATCATTATGGCTTATATTGTCCTAAATTGTGTTAACAGCTCCATTTTATGTTACAGCTGCATGGTGTTTTACGTTATTCCTGTCATTCGTAAGAATCAAAACTGTTTAACTTACAAGTCACACGACGTAAGTTTTACCGTAGGAAATGTTCAGTCACTTCCAAGATCGCGGCACTTTTTGTATCAAATTATGTTCTTTAAACCGCAAGACAGAACGTAAATATTTATCGAAGCAAACAGAGCAAATTATCAATCTTTTAATAAACATAAAATACAGGAAAAAGTTCAGCAACTACCTCGTGGGAACGCTAACGTCTGCCATCATTTCCTACTGTACAACTTACAACACAGTGAGTCAAGCTCCCAGTGAAATTCGAACCTTCTCGCTACGGGTTTCAAACGCAGCGTCTTTACAATCCCGGCCATGGAAGCGCTATTCCTTTTTTTTTGGTAGAAATACGTGTATTTGTCTGTATATGCAAAATAAATATGTTTCTTCTTGAAACTTGAAACGTATTCTACCATGTTGTTTCAATCTGTTGCCTTTTTCCAATTTTCATTTTATGATAATTTATGTAGATGATTGTAATTACAGAAAACAACGATACATACATTTTACAGCTGCGTGCATATCACAGTTGGATATAGAATATTTATGTTAATTAACATAAGATTTGTTTTAACATCAAAAGTGGTCTGCAAAACAAAACACAGTACTGCTAGTTTAGTTAATCTTAGCTATACTTATTTAATTCCACAAGTGTTCTTGACGAGGTCAAAAAAAGCTTTGTGGACCTAGCTAGTCCTTGAATGATCGTAAAAGAAGGCTTAAATAGGCTGTTAACAACGTTGCTGTCTACCATATTGCCAGGATCCAGAAAGTTCTTACGGATGGCGGGATGGTATACATTTTTGGTTCTACCAAGAACAGGTGGGATGGTCGGCCACTACCACAAAGAAAAGGACCGTCATATATGGCCTTACATGTATTAAAATGACATAAAATACCATTCATACAAAAAAAAGGTTTACATTCTTCTTGGTGCTATTTAACCTATGTTTCGATGCCAACAGTTTTTTATGAACAAAAACCTGAGTTAGGAGTCAAAATTCAAAATGGCTACCACATAAACTATATTGATAAATGCTGTTCTAATATGTGAGGAAACTTACCACTTATTGTATTCTTTGAACACTTTAAATTATTGAAACAGTGTGTCTAATTTCAGGATTAACCCAACATTAAATAACAACTGCTACAAACAGTCTCGTTTCCTTTAATTTCACTTGGACCATATTTTTATTATTTCGGATTTATTTACACGAGCATATTTGTGTTTTATTTGTGTATTTCTCGATTGAAAATGGTAAAATAATTAGCAAACTCTATGACAAGAGAGATGAATTTAATTTTGACATTGTTAATTATCCCCACTTGGATGGGGATGTTCCCCGAGCAACTTCTTATGGTGTGTATTTGTTTCAACTTATTCGTTTTTCTAGAGCTTGTACTCGAGTGGAGGACTTTAATATTCGTAATCTTTGTATAACTAAAAAGTTACTCAATCAGGGTTACCGTTACCATAAACTTCGTAAAACCTTTGCAAAAATTTATTATCGTAACCCTGATCTTCTTTCCAAATATAAATGTAATTTAAGGACTCTTCTGCGACAAGGACTATCACAACCTGACTTCTATGGTGATGTGATTTATAAACTTCGTAAGATTCTTGGTCATGATCACTTTCATACTATCTTCGTTAAACTTGTTAAAAAGTTTATCAAAAGAGGTTATGACCCTATCATTTTGCAACGTACTGCATGCTTGGTGGTGGACCCTTTTACAGTTCGCCACTATGCTTTCCTCTTTAATTGTACGATGACCGGACAGGCTGTGGACCCTATGATGACGCCTACCTAAAGCCCATTGGGACGGTGGCGTTTGATGTTTGTCCATGTTCTTTCTTGTCGTGCCCTTAATGGTGTATTCTCTTACTGCTCTGGCTTCTGCCAAGTCATTGAGTACCTTCATTGTGGCTTTCTAGGCTATTGTTTTTTTTGTATTATATTTACACGAGCATATTTGTGTTTTACTTATATTGCCTATTGATGCTGCCTTGTTGGTTAAAGTTTAGATCATGGCGGGGATTTCTTTATTTACACTGTCCTGTTTTAATGGGATGACAGTAGGGTAAGTGTGAGGTTTGGTGCACCCTAGAACCGGTTTAAACCCCCAGTGGCCTACTTTGCCACTGACCGTTCCAAGGCGGTAGCCCTATTGCCAACCCTTTTGTGTTTGTGATGTCGTTTGCATTTTTTATTACTTTTGTTTTTCGTTTGTCTGTTTGCGTGTTTGCGTGTTTGTTTTTGTGGTTGACTGTCGTCCTTGAATGCTGCTTTCCCTGTCCGATATTTTTATCCTTTTTTACTTATATATGCCTATTGATGCTGCCTTGTTGGTTAGAGATTATATCATGGCGGGGATTTCTTTATTTACACTGTCCTTTCTTAATGGGATGAAGTAGGTTAAGTGTGAGGTTTGGTGCACCCGAGAACCGGTTTAAACCCCCAGTGGCATTTGTTGCCACTGACCGTTCCACGGCGGTAGCCCTATTGTCAACCCTTTTGTGTTTGTGATGTCGTTTGCATTTTTTTTTTTTTGTGTTTTGTGGTTGACTGTCGTCCTTTAATTCTGCTTTCCCTGTCCGATATTTTTATCTTTCTTCACTGTGATCTCTATAATCTATGATAACTGCTACAAACAAATATTAAGAAGTCTATTAAGATATGCTGTTTGATCTCATCATGAATCTAAATAAACGCCCATGATTTCATATTAGTCAATAATACAATTCTAAAAAGATATTATCAGAATTACATATAGAATAAATGATCATTTTTGAGAGCACACTTTACTATTATTTAATAAAATACTAACAGTAATAAAATAAGAACATCATATATATTCAAAACAGTACAACAATACACATTCGATTCATGGATAATATCTTTGATAACTCGAAAAACTTTGTCAGCGGATATAAATTCGGTAATTTCATTAAATGTACAAGTTGTTTTCAGAAGTTCATAACTTCTTCATTTATAAACGGATTTTAGTCAGTTTTAAATCCAGATAAACTACAAAGCATAGGCTTTAAAGACACATAAACAAATATAATATCTTTAAAGCAATTAATAAAATAAAATTGTTTGGTGTTTCGAGCCAAATACCGCGGTTTTAAAAAAATACAATTTCACATGTCATGTATATATAGCGTCTTATAACTTTCCCAAATTTTGCACGATTTTAATTATCCTTACAGGTTTAGACGGTAGTTATCTTTAGCTAAATAAATATATTAAAAATCTTCAGATCAAAGCTGTATTAAATAATTCCGAGAGTGGGCTATTTGTTTTCCTCCATCAAAATAAGTCGAATTTGTGATTCTGATGTATGTATGTGGGGCATTCATTAAATCACGTATTTCGCGTCTTAAATTAAATATCTATACTGTGTTAGAAAGTATATGGACGACACTTTCTAATGATATATATGTTTACTATTTTTGTTAAATAATAGAGAAGTTAGTTTGAAGGCCAGGTGGTCCTTTTTTTTTTACTACACAGTTTCCATCCTAGCTCATTAAGAATACCATGCTACCAGGATCATAACGATAATTGGACGAAACAAATCGAGCTGCTCGGTTCTGTACCCTTTCGAGCTCCTCCTCAAACCTATACAATGGGGTTCCCATACCGCAAGATATGTGCGACCAAACCTTAATATTGCGTGGACAACTTGCTAAATTCCTTCCGAGTACACCTAGGGTTCTGTTTGCTCTGGTGCAAACATTCCCTATGTGTGTATTCCACATTAAAAAATTCTGACATAGTAACACTTGCTAGGCTGTGACATCATGTCCCATTTCCTTGCCCATATGCCTAAATTGTCTACGTTTTCCTGTAACCTTTTCCGATCTTCCTCGTGTTAATGGGTCTATAACACACATAATCATCAGCAAACAGTCAAATTTCTGGCTAGATACCCTTAGTCATATCAATTGTGTACAGCGAGAAAAGTACCGGACCTAGCACAATTATTTTCTTGATTTAAATCTCTCGATTGAAAATGGTAAAATAATTAGCAAAATGTATGACAAGAGAGATTATTTTAATGTTGGCATTGTTAATTATCCTCACTTGGATGGGGATGTTCCCTGAGAAACATTTTGTGGGGTATGTGTATCTCAACTTATTCGTTTTTCAAGAGCTTGTACTCGAGTTGAGGACTTTAATATTCGTAATCTTTGTATATCATAATATTCCGGCATTTTATTACTTTTGCCTTCTCGTTTGTTTGTTTGCGTGTTTGTTTTTGTGTTTTGTGGTTGACTGTCGTCCTTGAATGCTGCTTTCCCTGTCCGATATTTTTATCTTTCTTTAAGTATCTTCCACGCATGTTCGGTGCTTTTCCTGTCTCCTGATGTTTCAACTTAACAGATCAATATTAAGATTCTACAAAATGTGGATTATGCCAATACTGTTTAACAGTATACATTGTACACCAAATACCTTAGTATTGACGATAACTCCGTGTCATTGGCCCTAGCTCCGGATCATTGACTCCAGCTCTTACACAAAATTGACCTTAAATCCTCTATGAACTGTTTTCTCATAATACATTCTACTGTATAATGAATATATGATGGGCTTTTCATCTCCACGTATACACACAACAGACTTCCATGAACAAATACTACAAATATGCACAGAAAAGTGCGATATGTCCACGAAAAAGACACTTATAAAAGACCTAGGCGAAAAATTAAACAATAATTGGCAATATTTTTGCAACAGGAACATGGTTTGAACACATATAATTGGAAAGCATTCCCCAATTTTTTTGAGATAAATCGTTTGATTTATTAAATAATGAAAAATAACAAATTGGACTCAGCCTCTGCTGAGTGTGTTTTTTTTATCCTTGTCTCTACCTCGGAAGTGTCATTGACTCTCGTTTTCAAAAAGAGCTTGAGTCAATGTTTAGTATCCGTGTATTACGCTAATTTTGAAATAAAATTCTGCAGATTGCCTACAATTAATAAATTGGATTCGCTTATGTCAAAGCAATCTAATCATAGTTTGGAACAATTAAGTAAATATTTCTATTTTGCCGTTAAAATGCATTCAGAATGATTAGAGTACATAATTAAGCATGTTTGTAACAACGCTAAAGGTAACAATTCCGCTAAAGGTAACAACCGCCGCTAAAGGTAACAATTCCAACGCTATATGTAATAACCTCCGCTAAATGTAACAATCACCTCTTCCAATAAAGGTAACAACGCTAACGCTAAAGGTAACAACTTTTCATGTTAACGCTAAAAGTAATAACTATCTACGATAAAGGATAAATTGAGTAAACATGTACTTGCTAGTTACTGTGCCACCTGATTCAACATTTGTATCTTTTTCTTACACGTGCACTCTGGTCGATGTAAACTGTAATGGAGCGACGTCAGAAAAAGATCGAATATTGATTGTCACCGATTTGTCTTTATTATCTAAAACTAAAAAAGATAAGTATACTGAAGCGAAAAAGAAACGCATCTCGGGAATTTCCGCTATATATTGTATGTACAAATTGCTGCTGTTAATCGAATGGTACATGGCTACGTAATACCTTTCTTTTCGCAAAAAAAGACTAAAACAACAAATAACACAGCAAATAGTATTCATTCCACGTTTCATTATTTACAGAGTACTCGTTAGGCTCAAGCATGTGAGCAAACTTAGGATGCAAAATTATGCGAACTCTTTACGTTAAATACAGTACTAAAATGGTTCACAGTGTACTGTGATTAAAACATCTACAACATAACAGGTTTGTCTTTCTCTAACTGACTGTAAATGTTTGTTTACAAAACATCTTGGGATTTCCTTGGAACATTATTTGGAATTAAGTGTGCAGTATGTACAATATACAGAGGAAATTCTAAGGTTTATATTCCGTCATTTAACCAATAGGATATCCTAAATGTATAGACACAATATATGCTGGGATGGATTTATTTGTGTATGTGTAAGGGGAGTAGGAGTACAGGGGTGGGGTCGCAACGCTGAAAAAAGAAACAGCAGCTGGCAGACAAACACATAAAATATGCTTTACACGTGAATTCCTCAGATCCCATTCCCCCTCCGGCCACTACTGAATCCGCAACTACTAATACGTATTAATTTTAATTGTCTAGACATTGTTTCGATCATACAATGCTCAAATTAATGCATAGTCGTAGTAATGGGGAGGGGAGAGGATGGGGGTGGGCAGGCACATCTCAATAATCTGTCAGGGGTGGGCCTAGTATATGTTTTCCCCCACTTCCCACCACATATTTTTGCCAATTTATGTTTTGACCCAACACAAGGATTGTGACCAGCAAGACATAACACTCATCAATTGACAAAGGAAAGTAGATAGTGTTTTCATTAAAATATGTGACAAGAAGAAAGAAAGGAAAAAAACACTTATCAAATTTTGAAAATGCTCATTTGGGCCCCACCTGCCTTCCGAGTATTTAAAACCTTCCTACGCCGCTGTAATGTACGGCAGCAATGATCATTCGTAAACAATAATACCTCTCAAATATATAATGTATGCATAAGGAACAATTGCCGTTATTATGAGCTGCTGATCCGGCCAATATTTGCTTTTCGACTTTCGACGTAGTCCAATATCATTCAATATTAAAATATAAATATATTCGGAAGTTTTAATGTTCAAAATGATATAGGCCACCAAGTACTGAATGCTACTTATCGGAATGAACAAACTCGATATATCTTGATCATTTAATAACTTCTAAAATTAATGTCTATATCTAACAAAATAAAGTGATAAAAAAAATACATGTTGCCTGAATAGCAGGGTGACCCTGGCCAAAATCGATGATTATTTTAAGGGTTATGTGGTAAAAAAAAAAGAACAAAACAAGTTATATATCAAAATGGACGTCTTGGTTTAAAGATTATCAGACAATCAGCACAAATTGGCAAAAATGAGGGCGAACCGAGTAAACCAATATGGCATCCCAGATGGCCGCCATTTCTGTAAAGATTGCTATGGAGTTTATATGAAGATAAAATATCATCAGGTCAGTACTAGTGAGTATATTTTTACATAGTTTTAGCAATCAAATACCTATTTTAAACTTTTAGAGAAAAAAACATGTCATTAATTTCCAAAAGAGGTCAACATCTAGGTCAAACGTGTTACAGCCCTATACTATTTTAAAAAGTATTATATAATTGTTTTTGTTTTTAAAGCAACTTCTTTCAATTTAAAAGAGTATATATTTCTGTTATATCTATAAAGACAACGAAAATACCTTAAATATCTTAATTATTAAATAAAACGACAGGATGAAACTGAAATGAACAAAATGTTTGCTGTATAATGTATAACACATCTTGCTACTGCAATGTGATATTTTAGTAAACATTTAGTTTTCTGTAATCTTATAAAGTTGTTTATTTTAACCACAGTGTATTCTCAATTATTAAGAAGTAGTTATAAGGCCAAGAAAATAAATAGTCGTGTTTTAGGTTTCCCGCTCAAAAAAATAGGATAGGTAGGTCGAATTATTTTTGTTTGTTTTTTACTACACGTAGGTAGAAATTACTAGAAAACATAATTCTAAACTCTGGTTATTAGTGCCTCTAGGTAGACTAGTATCAGTCTATAAATTAGACAATAAATAATAAAATTAGACAAATTAAGAAATAAAATAATACTCTGCATAACAATTATTTTATTTCAAGCTCTGTTTCTCTCCATGACTTAATGTTGAGTTGAGACTATACAAGTTAAAAGTGGAGATATTTGCCTCTATCAGTTCTAAGGAAATTCTATAATGATAGTTACACGGTTATGGTTAAATTTCTATAAGATCAAGGACTGATGCCAGTCTATGCCTCAAGGATGTATATATTAATAAATATATAATTTAAAATTGCCCCAAAATGGACTTTGATCTCATCACATGAAGATGGGAAAGAAACATCACAGAGCAGAACAAGCATGCATTTGTTTGGAATATTGTTTCAATAAAAAATGCAAAGTACATACAAGTACACAGCTCTCTATGTTGCTATTCTAAAACTGGAAGTATTAAATATGTTAAACTAGAGGATTGAATCACATTAATTTTATTCGTCATAAAAATCATTTCTATTAAAAACAAATAAAACAATGGTACATGATATAACTTTCTGATCAATTCATGATTTCTCATAATAACATGATATTAAACATAATATTAACATGAATACACCATATATAAATTTCCATAAATCAGGAGATCTATCAGGGCCACCATGGAATGGCATAGAATGCTATATTTAATAGAGGAACGTACGAGACAAGAAAGCATAAAATCATCAACATTGAAAAACATACAATGAAATAAAATTACTTTATATTTCACTTTTAATATTTTAATTTTAAAAACATTCGTTGTGTGAGCCGAAGAATCAATTTGACTGTTTTTATTGTTTTGCTAGGAAATACACATACAGAACCGGTGTCAGTAATATTGTATCCTTTATATGAAGGATGAACCTCCTCGATAATATCGACCACTAATATGTCGGTAGAAATACAGCTAATATAACTCCTGGCCTCTTGGTGGTCGCATTTAGCGACCTTGAAGGCCATACGCCTTGCTGCGGCAGCCATTGCCGGTTAAAAGCAAGCGTAAACATCCGAGATACATCAATCGCAGTATTTCCGTCGGAATAGGGCATTGGCGAATACAGAACGAAAACAGTATCGTCATCATCGCGGCACAAGAGATCGAAATTTCTTTTCTCTTTTTTTCCCTTTTTTTTTAGAAAAATTGTAAAAAAAGGTTGGGGTGGACAGAATATAGGGTCGGTACGACTATTTTTTGCTTTCTTGGCCTAACAACTACTCTAAAGTATTTCTCCTCGTATCACTATTTTACCTGTGAATACATTACCAGAGCACCGGCAAAGTTTATGAAGAGGGAACATTCAAATGTAAACTGTAGACATTAGAATAAATTTGCTGTTTGAACAATCTCATTAAAATCAGAATCGTAACATCATGTTACTAAAATGTAATTAATGTATAACATTGGTAGATGTGACATGTTTGTGATGGCATAGCAAAGCTCCTTCCACTTTCGACAGAATTTCAGTCCAATATTGCATCCGACTGCTTACATCGCAGAAAAAGTAGTATATACTCAATTATAATCGCCCTCTTAATAATACAGTACAGTGTACACTACACTCAAACCAACAAACGGACAATGTATGCTTTAAAACAACTTAAAGATGTTTTACTGAACGTTTAATAGCAGAAGAAAGACAGGAGGAGCTCAATAGGAGTTTGTTATGCCTTACTAAAAAAGACAATGACAAATAGTAAATTAAAGATTATATAAAATGCAAATCAAAAGATATCTTAATTAATGCGGGGGATTTGTATTTAGGGCTAATGACCATACACTCATTAAACAATACCCCACTGGAAAGCGTTATGACTTTTGAGAATGCAGCTGTACCGTTGAGTTATTTTTGTGATTAGGGAAAATAGTTGCAAACAAAACGGTCGATATCATGGATACAATGTTCAACAAATATTCCACCAGTATCTGTTTTAAGGAGTATCGATGAAGTGGATAGCATCAATTTCGACGAAATGGAATTATTCAAATTTTACAGCCGATGTCGTCTTTAGTAAAACAAACATACAGTTGCATGGCTTCATTGTTTTCAATGCAAATACTTATACAGAAGGATGGATATTAAAAGCGTCCATGTTGTTTTTGAGCAGAACGAAAAAAGCCTAATAGCCCAAACTCGTAAGAAACATGGAAAGAATGTTTCACTTTATATTCCATCTCACATACAGGAAGAAAAATACCATTCATGCCTGAAAAGGGTCTTACAAGTAGCAAGAGTAAAGGAGTTTTGAAATATTTTATACGAAACACCTAGCTGAAAGTGTCCATGAACGTCTTGGTGAGGACCAATATTATATACATCAGACATTGTAGATTGCATATGCCTATGTATTCGTCATTGGAGAGCTTACATCTAACCATGAGGAAGCTGATACCATTACAATTATTCATTTATTTATATACAGCCAAGTTCAATGCCAGACAAGGTGTTGTTGTTCTTCTTCTTAGACCAGACACGGATGTAGATACATTACTAGTATACCACTATGACCGTTTTGGTGTTGAAAAACTATTCTTTGAGATTGGCAAGAAAAACATTTAGATTTCCCAGATTAATCCATATACATGGTAGTGTTGATAAACGTTAATGTGAGCAAAACTTGTCGCTGGTTTACACACTGACAGAGTGCGACACCTGTTGCTCTGCCTTCGAAATTGGCAAGACAATGGCATTCACAGTAATGATGAACAGTGCTGGTGAGACTTAAGAATTATCTGTCCGATAAATGTATGTCTCTAAACACGTTGGGAATAAAAGATGGTACTTGAAAATAAGAGTTTAAACCCAAGAAAGTTACGCCCCCTCAAGCCCTCCCTCACCCTAAACATGCCTTGGCCTAACTAACCTGGCCTCATTGGCCTGGCCTGGTCTGGCCTGATCTTAAAATTGTTTCCCTTAATTGTTATTGGTCCAGGTCATGTCCTTAATCAGGTTATTTGCAATGAGGGGCATTCACACAAATATTTGAATGTTAAATAACTATAATTGGTTGCATTGAATTAGTATTGATTGTGAGATATCACTGGTATTAATCACGAGAAACGCCTAGAAGGAAGAAACATAATAGTGTGCAAATTGGGAACAATAATAATTAGGATATATGCATATTAATATGAAAAATAAAGTGAGGTTATGTTTGAAACTGATCAAACGATTGCGTGATTGATAAATTAGTGACAGGATGAATTATTTTATAACAATGGATTAATTTCATGATTAGATTCAAAATATAAGTTATGGAATGATATAAAGGTAAAATGTTTTTTAAACGGAGAAGTGATGGATAGGTGGTTAAATGAAACTGAATGAAATTGGATGGTCGAATGGGTGATTGCGTGGTTTAATTTTGGTAGGGTGGAAATGTGGGTAGGTTGCCGGATGGTAGGGTGGATAGTGAGATCTTATGCTATAAATATATAACCTGAACATATTCAATTGTATTATAATTGTGTTATATTTGTATATTATTGTCATGGAGATTTTGTTATTTAGTGTTATTAAGCCAACAACAAAAAAGGAATATGTTTTAAATGCTATATGTACTTGTTGCATTACGTTGTTAAGTTATTTGTTTAGAAATTATATTTGTTTCCATTAATACGTGATTTTGCTATTTCACATTAATAAAACAAGTTTTCCTTATATGATGTATATCATAAACTGGTTGCATTTCATCGTCTTAAGACAAAAACGTGTTGTTTTCAGTGAATAATTATGCATGTATGATTTCTTATTAAGATAAGCTGCTCTGTGATCAGCGATTCATTTGTTAATGGTGTTAGTTCGTCAAATGAACAGCCGTGTGGATAATTATGCATTCACTGCATGATGAAGATGTATTATTAAAATAAGCCCTTTGATTATATCACAACGAGATGTTACGCATATTGATCATGTTGATGTCAAATCTTAAAACATAAATGTTATCTGAATCAGAATATCATTTTCAATATGTAAGAATGAAAACTGAAAAACCTGTGTATTAGTAAACATGGAAGACAATATGCTAGAATACGCCAAGTACATGCATTGTGCATAAATAGTGCATATATATGGGAGTGGATCACGCCGTAGACACATGCCATGACTCATCCAACGACCTACAGCACTAAATACCATATAAATGACAGATTCAATCGTTGAATGAAAAGCGGTTGCGGTTTCAATCAATCCAGATCGAGCCCTAATTCCTAAGAAGTGTATGGGCTTATCGACTCCGTTGCATTTATTATTGGACCAATGTGTGAAACACGTCCATATATTCCGCCACGTTGACTCTTTAAGAAATTATGGGCTATTCAAACAATGTCATGTTTAAAGGTTTTGAGCGTAAGTTCATCCCTTGAGCATGGATTATTAGCTTGTACACTCTATTTATGTTTCCTATATCATTGAAAGACATCGTACGTGGCCTATCAGATGACCTTTTTTGAAACCCAATACAAAGATAAAATAGCCATCAATGAACGTGATGTTTGATGATTGTAAAATAAACCCGATCAGATTATATATCCCAAACGTGTTTTTCTCACAGAGTTCAAAATAATTGTTTGAACATAATCCTTATTGTTGAGATCAATCCAAAGTAATTTATTGAAATAAAATATATGTTACAATTACGAAGAACAAATCTAATTTTCAAATCTTTACCCGTAGGCAACCACCACCCTCACCCCACACACACACCCTTCCTTTTAGGTATGTATGCTCTTAATGTCGCATCTGTTGGAAGCGAATCATGTGCCTCAGTAACTAACAAGAACTTGTTAATAAAAAAATCATTGAAAGTATAGATTTGAAAAACGATGTTACCTTTAGCTTAGACAATTGTTACCTTTAGCGTAAACATGAAAAGTTGTTACCTTTAGCGTTAGCGTTGTTACCTTTAGTGGAAGAGGTGATTGTTACCTTAAGCGGAGGTTGTTACTTGTAGCGTCGGTTGTTACCTTTAGCATTGTTACAATGTTTGCCGAAAATGGGTGAACCTATTTGTGTGAACCATTGTCTGATATACATGTATGGCTATTTTATGCTATGCTGCATAAACTGAATTAACACATTATAAAGTACATGATGGCATTGTCAAATTGAAAACAAATAACATGTCATAGCAGCCAACGAGTGTTGTGGCAGTGCTTTTTGTCCGCGCGGCGCTTTTATCTGCAGTGCTTAATGTCCGCTCAAAATTTGAAAAAGTGACACTTTTTAGCGCCTATTGTCGGCAGAAAAAAAAGGAAAAAAGGAAAATATTTCGCTATTTGTCCGCCCAGCGCTTTTTGATCGCATAAAAATTGAAAAAGTGACGCTTTTTGGCCACTTTTTGTCCGCATTAACTCTGAAAAAGGGACGCCTTTTGTCTGCACTGTGATTTTCGTATGCAGTGACTCGACTAAAGTCCGCGCGGCTCTTTTGTCTGCATAATATCTGAAGCGGAGAAGTGATTGTTTTGTCCGCTATTTTAACTTTGTCATTACTATTCAATAATATTGATGGTATAGTAATAGTATGTTATAAATACCATGTATCATGTACGCCACGCCCGGGAATCGCACCACCTGCACTGCTTTGGCAAGAGTATAAGGCGGAGGATGTACGAACGCGCGGGAATATCACCACCCGCACTTCTTTGGCAAAACCATGAGTATAAGGCGGAGGATTTCCAGATATGCAGGCGTGCGATAAAAATAAATGCTCGAAGTGATGGGGTTGTCCAGATTGTGAGCGATCAAATTTGTATGTAAGCCAATTCGTTCAAGTCGATAACCCGGTCGTCACACTCTTTGTATTGTGTATTGTCCTTTTCATTGTACAGTTACTTTGCTCTTTGTTTGTGGTGCAGTGATGATATACGGTGCCATTGCGTGTATTAAGCACTTGACTGCTCCATACGAGTTAATTATTGTTAATACCAAAGCTCGGTCTGGAAAACTGGACGACTCGGCTAATTTTATGGTGTAAATCATTAATATTAATTCACATGAGGATTTAAGTCTCTAAATGATGATTGTGCAGTGATCGACATATACTTTATTTGAATTATATCTACAACTATTAGCAATATAAACCCAATTTAAAATTATTATTTATGATTCAGCAACAACAACCAGCTGAGTCGACATTTTCACACCAAAAGTGTTCATAAACAATAGTAGCATGCGTCTTAATATTATGCGTATAGACACTTCATATGAATCGAGTGTTTTCATGACACCAATCGCTCCCTAAGATCGGGTCCCTTTAAACATAAAGAAATATAAAAATATCGGACAGGAAAAGTAGCATTTAAGGAGGACAGTCAACCACAAAACACAGAAACAAACACGCAAACAGACAAACAAGAAGGCAAAAGTAAAAAACAATGCAAAATAATTCAAAAACACAAAAGGGTTGACACTAGGGCTACCGCCTTGGAACGGTCAGTGGCAAAGTATGCCACTGGGGGGTTTAAACCGGTTCTAGGGTGCACCAAACCTCACACTTACCCTATTGCCATCCCATTAAAACAGGACAGTGTAAATAAAGAAATCCCCGCCATGATCTAATCTCGAACCAACAAAGGCAGCATCAATAGGCAATATAAGTAAAACACAACTATGCTCGTGTAACGACAATACAAAAAAAAAAGCCCAGAAAGCCACAATGAAGGTATAAACTTCATTTTCTTAACATAATCTAAACATGGCATTGATACATGCAATGGAATTGTAACATAATCTAAACATGGCATTGATACATGCAATGGAATTGTTTTAAGAATCTTGAAATAAAGGTATTCCATTTCACCATATTTCGTGTTCAATTTTACACTTCGACGAGCCGCAAGACAAGATTAAGACTCATAATGTAATTTCATTTCACCATTGTTTGTGTACAATTGAAGGTAACGTGACGCAAAAATGATTTATTACATTAATGTCACACCGCTAATCGTTGCTTTTAACTGTCTCTGGAGCGAAGATGTGAATCAGTATTATGTATTTGTTTACGTCTCATCACAGTATACAACATAAATATACATTTTTCATAATACAGTAATAACGTACATGTGTAGCTCCAATCGTAGGTAAATGAGACCACAAACACATATATTATTCGTATGTACAACAGATAAGAGTTGAGCAACTAATGTTACTCTTGATTATATAATACAATTGACAGATGCTTGACTAAACCTAAATACGTTTGTAAATACGCGATCGGGGTGGTGTTGGCAGTCGGGATGTGTGTGTGGGGGGGGAGGGGGAGGGGTGAGGGGAGGGGGCTTATAAACGCTACGCAAATTAAATAATGTCCTAAGAGATCTCTATTCCTATAGGCTTGATTAACATAACTTAAAATAAAATGTTGTCAGATACTTAAAATACATCACCTTTCATTATATACAATGATATATCACCTTTCATTATATACAAGTATAAGATATATGACATGCAACCAATAAGAGCAGCAACTACTTATGTAAGAAGAAATGTCTTCTCCTAATAATTAAAAAGCAGGTTTTGCCACATTGTCGAATCATAAGCGGACTGGTAAAAAGAAAAAAAATATATCTTGAGACGATAGTGTATCAAACGTTAGGTCAATAGTTTTAGATTTAGTGAATATATATTCTCTTACACCATCGTACAATGGGCAGACAAATAATACAAGGTATTCGTCTTCAACATGCGTTTACAAAACGGATATAATCTAACAGTTTCGGCCTATCCTTCATATCGCACAGTCTCAATTATAAGTGGAGCAACTCCACAACTAAATTTAACAAATGCAGATCTATGTAACTTCGGTAAAATTAAATTGCAATATTTTTCTGTTTTAAAATCACTTTTCAATAGTTTATACTTTCTAAGCTTGTTTCTAGCTCTACCATTAACACCTACATCGCTATTTATTTTATCTTTCCAACTATCAATAAAGGTTTCAAATATACAGGTACTGATTCGTTGTACTAAACTTGTTTTGCTAATTGTGCTATTGACATTAACATATTCATTCAAATTATTATCGTTAAACGTCTTTTTAACCCGAAAACACCAGTTTGTACATAATTCGAGAAGAATGCATATTGACTAATCTCGCCCAATAAATGCCGATGCACTTCCATTGTCTAACAATTGGTTGAGTCCATCCCATTTCACCGACAGTCGCCGCATTTGGTGCATACATTCCAACTCCTAGAAAAAATTGCATCGCTCTATTATGCACAGCATTAATACACGAAAACGTTCTATCACCCAGACTGTAGCACCATATGAAACGACTGACCATACAATCGAATCTTAAAGTTTTGTATATACCTCTTATAAGGCATCCCACCTAGAGACTTATATTTCGCTATCAAGAGACGCAATGCTCTACCTGCAGCCTGTGATACAATTTTTGCTGTTAAACTATAATATAAAAGTTCGTGCAATGTTAAGCCTAAATACCCATATATCAGTAGTGTCAATACTGTTTGGTCCTCATTTAAATTGTATTTGTGAGAGAACTGTAACTAATGTTATAAAAACTTGTAGTTCAATCCATTTGCAAATGTTGCTATGAATATTGTGATGTTGAATTTATGTACTGTAACATATCTGCAATAAAATATTATTAAACTAAATTATATTTGTGTACGACTTACGCATTTATGTCTAAAATGAACAACTTTACTCTTACTATTATTAACAACCATACGATTTTCCTCACACCATACATTTAGCACATTAAGCATATTTTGTAAATCAGCCCACCAATAGAACAACATCATCAGCATGTAGTAAAATAAAGAGCTTTTCATTATCACCGACATCTATTCCATCACACGAGGCTTGAATTGCTACAGCCAAATCATTGATGAATAGGTTGAAAATAATTGGAGACAATGAACGTCCTTGTCTTAAACCAATGTTAACAATAAACCATTCACTCTAACGCAAGAGGAAACGGAATGGTAAAGTGATTTTATTAACTGCATGTTTTTTATGTGTTTATAACATCGCATGTCGTTTACTATGAAAGTGGAATTGTTCATTTCCTTATTGGGTTCGAATCGGGAACCGGAAACTAAGGACCATTTCCCTGTTCCCTATTCGGTGCGAATAAGGAACTGGTTTCTGTGCGTGTTCAAGTCTGCTGAAATTATGTGGAAATTGTAAAGTATCATAGTAATTGATATTTTGGAGACATAACTCTGAAAATAACATCCTACTATTTCATTTTGCCGATTTTATAACATCCCATGTCGTTTTCCTGAAACTGGGATCTGTGCAATATGAAAATCAAGGTGATATTATTCAATTTTCATTGGGTTCGAATCGAGAACTAGGAACCGGGAACCTGGAACCAGTTTCTAGTTCCCTGTTCCTGGTTCCCAATTAGATTCGAATAAGTAGCCGGGAACCGGGAACTGGGAACTGGGAACCGGGATCCAAATGTATGCCCATTGTTTCCGAAAATTAAGGAAAATGCCGAAAATGCCAGTCTGCGAATCAATAATAAATAAAATCTACTGCCAATGCAGATTACCGGGCCTTATTGACGACCTTGTAAAGCGTGACAATAAATCATGTTTCATCTGGGGTGACAACTCATATAGGGCCCCGTTCCATTGGATGGTTCCATAAATCTTGCGTAGACCACTTAAATTGTCCTCCATGGAGTTGTTCAAATGGCATATATACAATAACGATTTAACAATAAACGTCCAGATGGGACCGTATGTATATACACATTTAACAAATACAACTATCTTTCGACAGCAATTCAACTCTTTTCATTTATGAACACATATTATTCATTTTTAAATTCAGATAAACTACATAACATAGGCTTTAAATATATTTAAACCCAAATAATATCTCTCAAGTACTTCATAAAACTATTTTGGGGGTCAGGTGTTCAAAACCGCGTTAAAGAAAACACAGTTCAGCATGTAAATATACAGCTAATAACGTTTTTTACACGATTTTAATTTTCCTCACTGTTTTTGAAAGTAGTTATCTTCAGCTAAATTAAAATATCAGAGTTATAACAGATCAAAGCTGTATTAAATAATTCCAAGCCAGGTGTTTTCCGCGATCAAAATAGGTCAAATTTGTGATTCTGATGGGTATATGTGTTGCATTCATTTAATTATTACGCATTCTAATTTAAATATTTTTACTGTTTTAAAAAGTACATGGTCAACGCTTTCTAATGATATATGCGTTTACTATTTCGGTTAAATAATAAAGTTATTCTGGAGGCCAGGTGGTCCCTTTTCTTTGCTATAAATACAGATGGGCCCTACATATAAACTTGTCCAGACCATATCTCGAGGCGAAAAGTTGCAAACCCTAAAAGTCGCAAACACGAAAGGTCGAAGGCGAAAAGTCGCAAACATGAAAAGTCGAAGGCGAAAAGTCGCAAACGTGACATTTTGGACGGAATTTCATGGCGAAAAGTAGAAATTTTACAATTTCAGGTTTGCGAATTTGCGTGTCGAAATTTCGCTCAAAATCTCGTCTTTGCGACTTTTCGCCTTCGGGTTTGCGACTTTTCGGGTTTGCGACTTTTCGTCTTGTTGAGGGTTATTAACAGGGAGAAAAGTCGATAAGTCGAAAAGTCGAAACGGCCGCATGCGTCTTTCATATTTAGGCGATATTTAATAATATGTACAACTTCTATCAATGTGAACTACATATGATTTAATACTGATGATTTAAACCAAGTCGTTGAGTTTTCCAGTTCGAACATTTTCACATCCGTATCATATGCACCCGTTTTTATGTTTATATATCTTGTGCCTATAGGGCAAAGTCATGTCATATGTATCTGTCACAGAGATGTCAAATCGATCGAAAAGTGCCGTTTTCGTGGGAAATACATTTCGAGTACTCGAATATAATATTTAATTCAATTTATAACATGGTTTGCTAATTTCTCTGGATGTCATTAGGTATTTCATTTATGTACATTTTGATATGTACTTTTATGTTAGGTCCGGTATGACGTATTGCCTACTGACATACATTTACAAGTCTGTATCCCTGTATTCATTACTATTTATGTTGTGTATTGTCCTGTTCATTTATTAATATTTTGATTTAGTTTGTGTTACAGTGGACATCTCTGGTGCCATTGTCTTCGGGTGCTGTGGTTTATAGGAATATTTGATTTCCTTTTTAGATCTAGAACAATGCCACCCAAAATGATTGTCGCATATCTACTAATCAAAATTCGGTCATCGGTATTTTAAAATTGGAGGATACACTCACCTATTGTATGTACAAGGCTCCTATATGGTGTTATATAAACACTCATCTTTCGTAAGAACCAGGCTCCTCCATGGTGTTATATAAACACTCACCTATTGCATGTACAAGGCTCCTATATGGTGTTATATAAACACTCATCTTTCGTAAGAACCAGGCTCCTCCATCGTGTTATATAAACAGTCACCTATTGCATTTACCAGGCTCCTCCATGGTGTTATATAAACAGTCACCTATTGCATTTACCAGGCTCCTCCATGGTGTTATATAAACACTCACCTATTGCATATATCAGGCTCCTCCATGGTGTTATATAAACACTCACCTATTGCATGTACCAGGCTCCTCCATGGTGTTATATAAACACTCACCTGTTGTATGTACCAGGCTACTCCGTGGTTTTATATAAACACTCACCTATTGCATGTACCAGGCCCCTCCATGGCGTTATATAAACACTAGTCATACAAGGTGAATCATCGCTTACATTTAAAAGAACCTATTTGAAACTCGGACCATATTGGTCCTAAATTACTAAAATTATCAGCCGATGTAATATCAAAAAGTATTACATACATTATTTATTGTAGTATAAGATAGGAAATTTTCCCAGATACGGAGAAATCAAATTAGGTGCATCTGATAACGCAAACAACTACAGACCAATTCTATTTTACAAACTCTTTCCAGGTTGATTGAACACATGTGCACAACTCATTTGTTGAGTTTTTAAATTAATATAAATTACTATGTAAATCTCAAAGTGCGTTTAGAAAAAGCCACAGCTGCGAAACGGCTTTAGTTCATATGATTGAGTGGTTAAAAGGATTAAATGAAGGTATATTTGTTAGTGTAATAATGGTTGATTTTAGGAAAGCGTTTGACTTAGTGGACGTAGCCCATCGGTGTTTAAATAACCAACGAGCTGAGACAGACTCTATCTTTTTTGTAGCATGGTGTACTTAGTAACACTGTGACTTCATAGTGATCGTACACTTAATTCCAATATCCGGTATTTGTAGTACGGTATAGTCACGCCCATTTAGTTACCCTAAATTAAACGATTTAATGCTCTGCATTCATCAAAGGAAATGTCACTGACCATGCTACAAGTGGTTTAAATCTTATCTAACAGATAGGAAACAAAATGTTTCCCTAAATGGGGTTCTCTCCGACAAACAGTTAATTACATGTAGTATACCACAAGGCTCTATTTTAGGACCTCTTCTATTCTTATTATACATAATTGACCTTCCTATATGTCTTGATGGTACTGTATCTAAAACAGACATGTATGCGGATGATACCACTATCTTTGATGTTAACACATATAAATCAGTAATTGAGCAAAATCTCTTAGTGCCTAAATAATGGTATTACTGGTTTTAAAAACTGAAAAAACTAAAGTGCTTTTAGTTACTACACCTCAAAAGTGTGCAAGACTTGTTAATAACAAATTATCATTACAATATAATAACACTGAACTGTAACTTACAACAGGTGCTAAAATTCTGGGAATACATAAAGATGAACACTTGAAGTGAGATAATCACATTATGTATATTCGTAAGAAAATAACAACCAACATCGGGCTACTGTCAAGAATAAAATCATATATTCCTTTATATTATCGGATAATATTGTATAAGGCATATGTTCAACTTCATCTAGATTACTGTAATATAATATGGGGAAATACAAAGAAAGTTAACACAGAACTGTTATTACTTTTGCAGAGGAGAGCATGTCGTACTATTTTAGGCGACCAATATACCACACTAAATGAAGCACTGATTATCATTAATTCCCTTAATATCGAGCAAAGGATATTTCTCCAAAAGACAAATTTTATGTATAGAGTATCAAAACATTTAGTCCCGTCATATATGTGTAATATATTTCATCCTACTGTTATCTCGAAGAGAAATCTACGATCTGCATAGGAATTAATTATTATATAACTCCAAGACCAAACAAAGGACTATTTCCTTCATATATTAGAGAGTTTACAACTTTAAAAACCTTTACATCTAACTGCGCTAAATGGCTGAAAACACAATCATAATGTAATTATTGTAAAAAATATTGTTATTTTGGGCAGTTTTAGATAATTATTGACATCTTGTGTACTGTGTGGTACTTTATTATGCAAACCACCACCTCAAACCATGTATATAATTATGTATATATATTAAGAATGAATGTGTACATGGTTGTAAATGTGTGTGCATGTGTGTGTATTTGCATGTACGTAATAATGCAAAGTAAATATCACTTATTTGTTAAATATGTTTTACATTGTACATGTATATGTATGACTGTGCAGAGGGCCCCAATGGAGATTAATGTTGGCTAACTGGGTCACCCTCTATAAATAAAGACATTCATTCATTCATTCACCCACTAGCACCGGCTTCAAAAGACGCATGACAACCTTGATTTTTTAAAAACTCGCGACGTCTCGTTAGTTTTTGTTTTTACATAATAGGCTTTTGTAGAATCATTAATATTAATTATAAGAATAGTTCAAGGCAAACTATTTTTGCATGTTATTAACTAGTGATTAAAATGCATTAATAATATATTTAAAGACGACAATCAACCACAAAAACACAGAAACAAAGAACACATTTAAAGATGAATAAAAGGCCAAATAAGACATCACAAACACAAAAGGCTTGACAACACGGCTACCGCCTTGGAACGGTTAGTGGCAAAAAAGGCCGTTGTGGTTTAAACCAGGTTGTAGGGTGCACCAAACCTAACACTTTCTCTACTGTCAACCCAATAAAACGGGACATTGTAAATAAAGAAATCCCCGCCATGAACTATTCTCTAACTAACAAGGCAGCATTAATAGGCAATCTAAGTAAAACACAAAGATGCTCGTGTATATATAAATACAAAAAAACATTGGCCTAGAAAGTCACAAAGAAGGTACTCAATGACTTAAACCTATGATAGAATAAGAAGAGAAAATGAAAACACAAACTGTTAAATAATAATGGTTTAAAGGGAATACTGATACTGGAATAATAAATCGAGGCGCTTTTTATGATAACAAGTTCAAGATTGCCCTGTGTCTCTTTAAACGGTTTTACACGTTAACGCCACAATGACTGTGATCGGAGACCAGAATATCCTGTCACCTGACTTTCGATATCACTATTCGTAAAAGCAAAATTATTGTGTAATTTCGTTCAAACAATCCTACGCATCTCAGTTATTTTCTCAGTACTTTCAGTACTTTGATAAGAAAAACGTGTCTCTGTCTCGATCAATACGTTTCGATTTATCAGTCTGACATATGGTGTGTCATTATATAGCTGCAGTAATTAAGTTTCAGTATTCGCGCAAAGGCAGATGGAAGGACAACGATTAAACTAACAAACAGTGTCAGAAAGGAATTACAGATTTGAATGTTGTCAGCATTTTGTCACAAGGTAAGAGACTAAATTGTTATACTGAAATAATGTAATGCCTTTATCATTCAGTTGACTTGTAAATGTTGCTTAACTTGCCTCGTAGATAAATTAGCTTTAGCTTTGTAGAAACACAATTGTATCACTTGTTTTAATTGCGTTATTCTTCTTCGTGTTTTCTTCTTGTTTCTTTTTCCCCCTTTTTTTAATTACTTAATTTATACTTATACATTGGTAAGTGTAAGAACCTCAAATGTAAGAAACACCGAAAATGTAAAATCTGTCACAAATGTAGAAACGTCTAACGCTAAATGTAATTCAAAGGACTGAAGGTCTTGAGAGTCGCCAACAGCGATGACATGATTGCTATTTTGGTACATTTTGTATATTAAAGTAAGTAATAATTAAAATAAATAGATGGACGAGCGAAGATATTTGGGTTTCAGCGAGCATTACATGTGACATCATTACATTAAGTCTTTTGTTTTCTATAGTTCTGTGGTGGTCGAAGTAGCCAAATTTTACAAATCATTATTATTTCTTTTCCATGTAAAATAGGGTTTACAGATAATAATTCCCACGCGTTTTATATCAGAACATATTATCTTAAACCCCAGTACTCTATAATCAGAGTACAGAAGTGCTGAATGTTGAAAACATTGACTGGAATAAATGGGTTCAGCTGTTTCCAACATGAACAAAGTTTGGGGAATAAAGTGTTGCATGGAAAGCGGCAGCAGTGATCCTATGTATTTGAATGTTGAGTGATAGGAACTGTGTGGAAAAGTGGAACTATAAACAGTATGAGGAGAATGCCCACGGATAGGTGGACAGGAAATGGGGATAGAGATGTCAAAGTACTACATTAGCTTATACAATGTTATCTTCATTGATCGTCGGATTATGGCGTAATTCGGGCTCGTAAATCAGTTCAAAATGTCGGTTTCATTTGTAAAGTCTGCTAGTGCCGATGACAAGTGGCGAAATACTCGTTGTTATGTTACTTTTTTGTGATACGGACAATGCAAACTGATACAATAGATTTATTTACGGATCGGTGCTTTACGTTAATGAATTGATTGCGAATTGAAGCTAGAATACTGCGCCGAAATGAACAGAAACTTGATTTCGATAAAATTCATTTGTTTACCACGACGGGGACCAGACAAATGACGGGAAAATTGGAATTGCACTTTGGTGACTTTGAACTCAGCTATCTCAGCGAATGTACAAGGGATCGTAGGAAACAAGGTATTGTTGGATAGGAAATTCATTTCTTCTCATAGGATAGTATAAATTATGCAAGTAAATGAGATTGTTTTGAACGTCTGATTGACCGCTGAAAAAAAGTATCACCAAAATTCCCATTCATCTCCTTTATAGACAATTATAGTAACAGAAGTCAAACATTAAAAGATACAATTTTCTGTGTGTAGCCATACAGCCAAACACGCTATTTTATTGAAAATTCCGAAAAACTCGGAAAAAGGTGTAAGACTTATAAAAATCGGATAATAAACGGTTGTTCTAAAAGAATATTGGAGTCGCCATTTTGAAAACTACGACGTCATAGTTCTAAATTACCATATATGGCAAATTTGTAAAGCTACGTAAATCATTGCAAATTTATGCCATATCATTTATTATAACACTTTAGTATACTTATTTTTTATACATTTGCTGTGATTTTCCCTCTTTAAATCAGTTAACTCCTGTGAGACAAAACACACAAAATTAACGTTAACTAGCTGCAACTTGCGTTGAGAATGGGACATGAACGCTAAATAAGAATATTAAATTTACTGTCTGGCCTTGCCTGTTTTTCGTCAAAACTTGCATATTTTGCAAAACATTATTAAAAATGATTATTTCAATCGTGCAAATTACTAATTGTTGATTATATTTCACCAGTTATTTTTTGTTTCATCTGTATGCATGTTTGAAGCTTAATTGATACTGGATAAATAATAACTCTTTTAAAAAAAGATATATAGGGTCCTATAGAAACCACAGCGTCCGAACGCAATGGCATCGTAGGTCCGCACTGTACTGCAAACAAGGACTTGAAACTACAATGCAAGAGACAAAAAACAACAGAAAGGGTGGTGAAGACAGGGTTACCGACTTGGAACGGTCAGTAGGCAATAAGACCTACTGGTTAGCTTGAATCGAAAACTTGATACACATTTTAAAATTGCCATATTTCTCTGTAAGTGACGTGTGTATTTGATGCCAAATGACGTGGCGAGAATCGCAGGTTAAATAAATACAAAAGTCTGCACAGCATGTCAACCTTTTATCATTTGGAGTCAAAGAAAAAAGTGCTTGAAACGATGTTTGCAAACGAGGAAGAATGGTTTCAGTTCTCATTATTTCCTAAAAAATCAGACACTGACATATGGCAATAATCTTGTTGATCTGCGACGCTTGTTTTTTTTTAAATACAAACGTCTGTCCTTTAAAAAAGCAAGCGTCTCGGATGATAAAGACTAAGAGATTGTACTGATATATCGCATCCAGGAATAGTTATGGTATTGAAAAATATTGTAACGACCGTTTGGTGCTCGAAACACTTCCTCCGGTCATATTTAAAAAAATCAGACATGGCTGGAAAACAGTAATATACATGTACCATCGACATTACATCGATTAAATAATAGTCCGCGGTTACACGCGAATACTTCTCGTTGTGTTTAAGTAATACATAGAGTCTGGTGTCAGGGAGTTGGCCTATTTAACACCGAGATGGGCGTAGCCCATCGTTGTGTTTAATTAACCAACGAGCTGAGACAGACTCTAACTTTTTTGTAGCATGGTGTACTTAATAACATTGTGACGTCATAGTGACAGTACTCAAAATTCCAATATCTGGTATTTGTAGTACGGTATAGCCACGCCCCCTTAGTTACCCTAAATTAAACGATTTATTGTTCTGTATTCATCACCGACCATGCTATAAGATAAAAGGAACCGTCCTGTTTTGTCTGGTGAAGATAGGAATTATCCAACCCTCGGCATAACTGTTTTGATCGGAACGTTTGCAAGCCTCGATTCCAGTCAAAACAGTTGCACCTAGGGATGGAAATGTCCACCTTCCCTGGCACCTATGATCCGAACGTCCAGAGTGGTCATACTTTCAGCAATGTTGGTGTTATACTTTTGAAGATATCGCGCAGAATGCATATTTCCATATAAGGTCATGATGTCTTTGATTTTTGACCTACTGACCTCAAAACCAGTCATTTGGTGTCCTTCCTTTGGTGTCGCAAGATGACCCTAGTAATTCCTAGCTTTGTTGTGCAGTTAGTTTAAACCGGCGTAGCCGATCCAAAATATTACGTAAAGCCTTAATATTGTCTTCGAAATGATGTTGTAAATAGCAGGAGGATGTCATCTACAATGCAGAATCGAATTGACCCATCCTTCTTCTTAATAAGTACGAATGGGGATGAAAAAGGGGCGCTTGAAGGTTCGATGACACCCAATTTCAACATGTCTTTCACCTCCTCATCCACAATTGATCGGGAGTGAAATGGAATGGGATACCACTTAATTCTAATTGGTTCCCCTGATGTGAGTACAATATCATGTTGCATTCCATCTGTCTGCCCCGGGTTTTCGGACAAGACATCGAGAGTAAACTACCCATCTCTCGTTGCCGCTCTACACTAAGCATGCCCGATATGTTTACATCGGCTGCTGTCTCCTTACCTACACTAGTTGGAAAATACATGGGACTAGTGTCCTCACTACTGCCTTCCTCACTATCCTCAATAACTGCAACATTAACTACATTTAACACCCCTTGTTGCACATTATCGGTTCTACTGATATACTCTTTCTGCATATTCGCGTGAAAGGTCGTTAACTTTTCGTTTATCTCGATACGATAATCCATAGTGTTCACTATCCCTCTAACGTAAAACGAACCTTTCCATTGTAATAACAGCTTGTTATTGTCGATCGGGAGTAACAGTAACACCTGGTCATCTATCTTATATTTCCTAGCTCTAGCTTTCTGATCATAGTACTGTTTGTACTTGGTACTTGCCTTAAATAACTGACTTTGAGCTATCTTACAAGTTTCCTCTAGTTTCTCCTTCTGATCTAAAGCATACTGATATGTAGTCTTAACCTCATCACTATCTACTTCACCTGCCCACATCTCTCGAAGAATCCTCATGGGACCTCTAACTGATCTACCGTACAATAACTCAAACGGAGAAAATCCTAAACTCTCTTGTGGAACCTCTCTAAATGCAAACAATAAAGCATTGAGATACTTGTCCCAATCTTTGGGTCTCTCTGTACACATACGCCGTAATATTTTCTTTAACGTCCCGTTAAATCGTTCGAATAACCTGTTACACATAGGGTGATATATTGTTGTCATGATTTGATGCAAAGACAATAACCTGCGTACTTCAGCCATAAGTTCTGACGTAAACTGTGACCCACAATCCGTCAGCATTTCCTCTGGTACACCTAGCCTACTGAACATATCAACTAATGACTCAGAGACTCTCTCAGTTTCAACTGAGGGCAATGCTACTGCCTACGGATACCTAGTTGCATAGTTTACGATGGTTAAAATGTACCTATGTTTCCTATCCGACACTGGAAAAATTGGTCCAACTATGTCTACGGCTACCCGCTTCAATGGTGTATCTATCAGTGGCATCTGACCTAAATGTACTTTGGTCACTCGACCGTTTTATACTGTCCTTTGGCATATATCGCAGGACCTACAATAGTTAGTTACATCTCCACTAACTCCTAGACAATAAATTTCGGCCAATACTCTATCTGACGTTTTCTTTACGCCTAAATGACCTCCCATAATCGACTCATGAGCTACCTTAAGCACTGTCGTTCTATACTGGGTAGGTACCACTAATTGGTGAAACTGTCTACCATCACTATCTTCAAATTCTCTGTACAATAACCTATTCTTATGTACAAACTTAGCACTACCGGACCCTTTACACTTCTTCACTACACCATCCTTGGCCTTGACTTTACAAGGACCTAATGACTCGTCTTGAGTTTGTGCTACTATAAATAAATACTGATAATGGTGATCCTTTGAGAGCAACAAACACAATTAAGAGAATAAAGCAGCAGACTCTACTTCAAAGTCACCCATATTGGGCTCGTTGGTCCCAAAGGACCAGTAAAAAATAACACTAGTGATTCGTAGCACGGGGAGACGTTTTACAGCCGCCACACTGCACTAAACGAACGCTAGTGTGAATGTTAATAAATACTGATAAAGGTGATCCTTTGAGAGCAACAAACACAATTAAGAGAATAAAGCAGCAGACTCGGTTTTATTGAGTCTGTTCATGAGAAATAATGAAAGAAGCAACACTTCACACGCCCCCTAGCACCGGCTTAAGCGGTGTACTATTTAAAGTCACCCACATTGGGCTCGTTGGTCCCAAAGGACCAGTAAAAAATAACACTACTGATTCGTAGCACGGGGAGACTTTTTGCAGCCGCCACACTGCACTAAACGAACGCTAGTGTGAATGTTAATAAATACTGATAAATACTCAGTGATAAACTCCACTTTGGACATGTCACCTACGGCTGCAGGAACCTTTAATTTGCTATAAGCCTGAGCTTGCTTCTGAACCTGCGCTCTAGTCTCTATTGCATTACTTATGCTACTCCTCAAATCGGACACTACCGGAAGTACTGAACCTTCTATGTTCCCTATCGTTAAATTATACATCGGGTCGTCCATACATATTGCCTCTGTAGTCCCTTTAAAGAAAGGTGTATCTACATATATTCTCGATATTGGCACGTTTTCTACCGACTTATTCAACAACATACACGGTGACTGTTTACCTACCAACAGGTCATCCGTAACTAAACTACGCCTAACTACCACACCTGTACAACCTGTATCCCTCATTACAATTACGTCCGTTCCATTCACTCTACCATCTGCCGTTGGAAGATTTGCATACGGAAAGAGACATGTTCCGATCTTCGCCATTACGCCATCCGATCCAACACAACAGCTATTACTCTCGGTTTTAATAACCGAACCATTACTACCCCTACCTCTACCGCTACCTCGGTTTTGACCACCTCTACCTCTACAGAAATTCCATGGGTTGTTAAAACCTTGGTTCTGACTACCTACATTGTTGTCCACTCTACTATTGTCACTAAAGTTGTCTACGACAGCGGATACTTTCACCGCTTTTCTACATTCAGGTGAAGCATGATTCCCATTACAGTGACGGCAACGAATAAAAGGTCTACCTATGTTGTTACCACTATTGCTACCTCCTAAATCGGACACTACCGGAAGTACCGGAAGTACTGAACCTTCTATGTTCCCTATCGTTAAATTATACATCGTGTCGTCCATACATAGTACCTCTGTAGTCCTTTTACAGAACGGTGTATCTACATCTATTCTCGCTATTGGCACGTACTCTACCGACTTATTTAACAACATACACGGTGACTGTTTACCTACCAACTGGTCTTCCATAACTACGCTTAACTACCACACCTGTACAACCTGTATCCCTCATTACAATTACGTCCGTGCTATATTTACGCCATCTGATTTAATACAACAGATACTACTCTCGGTTTTAATAACTGGACTATTACTACCTCTGCCTCTACCTCAACCTCGGTTTTGACCACCTCTACCATTACAGAAATTCCATGGGTTGTTAAAACCTTGATTCTGACTACCTACATTGTTGTCTACTTTACTAATGTCACTGAAATTGTCTACGACAGCGGATACTTTCACCGCTTCCCTACACTCTTGTGAAGCATGATTCCTATTACAGTGACGACAACGAATAAAAGGTCTACCTATGTTGTAACCACTATTGCTACCTCCTCTAGCACCCATCGAAGTACCTCCACCTCTATAGTTTCCACTATGGACTTTCTGTTTATTACTATGATCGTCCCCTTGCCTATCTCTAAAAGTTCTGTCTTTCGACACTACATTATAAGCTCCACCTTTAGCCTCGGCAAACTGATCTGCTTGTGTTGCCATTTCTTCTACACTAGCTAATTGTCTTTCTTTAAGAAATAAGCGTCAAAGTATGGTAACTTCGGACCTTTTAACTACCCAGAATAACTATCTTTCCCTACAGTGTTACTGTCGTTACTATATGTCTTAGCTGCTTCCAACTCTAAAGCTAACTTATGATCAAACGCTGCTTTCTCCATCTCCATCTCTATCTTAGCCTTAACTAGACTACCATCCGTTTCGAACTGCCTTGCTACTTATATTTGCTCTTTATCTAGTCCTACCATCTCTTTATCCGACTCTTGCTTCTCCTTCATCGATCTACTTTCTAATTCTAGCTTCTCCTTATCCGACTCTTGCTTCTCCCTTGTTAATCTACTTTCTAATTCTAGCTTCTCCTTATCCTCATCTCGCTTCTCTTTTGCTAATCTACCTTTTGATTCTATCTTCTCTGTAGCTAATCTACTTTCCTCATCTCGCTTCTCTTTAGCTAATCTACTTTCTAATTGTAACCTATCTTTCTCAGCATCTCTTTCCATAAGTCTAAATTCCCTTTCCCTAGCCTGTTCGTCTCTAACAAAGGTTCTAAGCTCCTCTCCAGATACCCTAACTCCTTAACCATATCCGTAAGTTCTTTTATGGACGTCATGGTGATAGACATTGTGGAATACTCTCTACAATAACTACAATACACTAGGCACTAACAAGTCTACTCTACTAACTACTAATGGTAAGTCACTGTGTCCTCAGTAAATACCTGGGCATCATCATAGGACAAGTACCTAATTCGATACTATTGGTATATCAAGGGAGGTAAAACAAACACCCAAATTATGGAGCAAAAAGGTGCCTCAAACCCAATCGTGTAGACCACTCCGACATAGTGCCAAGGAAAGAACGCACAAAACAACAGTTTGGACTTGCCCTACCCTTGGTATGCAGGATTTCCCCCAGACCTATATCGGATGTCGCATGCGACATGCTTTAATGCCCGGCGGCGAATTTCCGACATCCTTTGATCTCCGCGACATCTCTTTAAATCCCAAAGCAATATTATGCCACTTCAAACAATTGCAGTCCTGCGCGTGCCTGAATCTGATTGACACGTTTATTGTCGCTCCCACTAAATAAGCTATCAGCCAATCATGTTCGCGACAGCAGACTGTTGATTACCACCTGTGACCTGACCCGTGACCTGTGTATACACTTTTTAGTGTTGAGTGGCATATGTTTAATAATTAGGACACGGTGCTTTATTGATGTGGGACATTGTGTTGAGTTGAGTAGAACAATTGCCGAAAATGAATGTTTATGATCGAGAAACAAACATGACTGTTTCATTCTGCAAGAATTTATATGCAATGTCTGTTCCATTAAAACATACAAGGGGGCAGCGGACGGCAAATTAGAGAAAATACTTGTCCCAAAAATCGCACCTAATTCCGGAATATCGCATCTACAGGTGGGTGGGTAAATCTCACACAAAAACAATTGAGTTGTGGGAAATGGGGTTATCTGAAATAAATCGATCAAGATGGGGTCTCAAACATTTTTAATCAAGATGGGGTGCTTTTCAAGTTAACAAAACACATTTGTTTCTCGAATACTCGTTGATAAGCAAGGCAAGCAGATTTGCTTCTAAAAATAGAATGAATTCAAGAACGACAACTCCTACGAAATTTCGTACTTCGTCCTCAATTAGATTCGTACTATTGTACATTGTACTCATTTTGATTCATACTATCGGTTATTTTTCAGAGGGGAAGTTATTAGACATCCGTGCAGCCGTCGTTGCACGGCCGTTTTTGAAAAATCGCGCCCAATATTTGACGGAGTGGGTGGGGTAAAAAAAAAAGTGTTTTTTTTTGTTTTGTTTTTTTAAATTCTTACTTTCTCAATATTGTTATGTTTTTTAAAGTACGAAAATATAACAACAACCTTTAAGGTGACACTGTCTGTAAGTATTAAAGCAGATTATTGAGCAAAACCAAACAACAGCGAAACGAACAGTGAAAACATGAGGATAGACTCAAATATGACCAGCTGTTTGTGGCAAGCACAAATTGTTTGAAAAAATAAACAAATAGTGAATTTGACTATTTATTTAGAAGTTTTGTTGTGAATCAGTTCTGTTTTTGTTGTATTAAAGTAACACTAAATGTCAATTAACATGGCTCTCCGTTGATATACACCACCCCTAATATAAAAAAAAACGAACCTTTTGGGAGGGGTATACACCCTCTCCCAAACGTACACCCCTCCCAAACCCTCCCCCACGCGCTCCATGTACTTCGACAAAATAACATGCCTTCTCAAATTCCTGGGGGAAACCCTGGCATGTCTTGACTTCCAAGCTGTGGCCTTGATCGTCTACAGTCGCCTTGATGGATCAGAGGGTGGTACATATTTCTAAAATGATAAGTAGAGATTTAGTGTATCATAATAAAGATCATTTATTGATTCTTTCCCTCCGTAGTCGCCCAAAATCCCACTACTCTGAAAACCAGTTGTCGCAAGATGAACCTAGTGGTTGGGGCTAACTCAGGAAAAAATCAATGACGGTGAATGCATCTACATAGGTTTAATGCAACTAATGCTAGATCTAAGATATAGCGCGATAACTGTGATGAAGATGACGATGCGCGAATCCAATGGGTGATTGTCATCAAATGCCTTTTATAAGGGTTGATGACGCGATATAATTATGATTTACCTACACTGAGGTCGTGGATGATGTTTAACAGGTGCTTACACGTGCTATGTACGACCTATACGCTCTACTCGTGATTATTTTGTCGCAAGATGACTCTAGTGGTTGGGGCTAACTCAGGAAAGAATCAAATGACGGTGAATGCATTTACATTAGTAAGTTTAATGCAACTCTTTAAATATGTTAAATATATATACAATTATCAAAAAAACAAGCGAATACACAGATGAAATATAAAAAGGCTGTTCTTCATGATCGTTTAAGACGTTCTTAGTATTATTACAAATACTGAATGTGTCGACTGATTATATAAGACACTAAAGTGTTGTTAAAATGATAACAGGGATGATCTATGATCTAGCGCGATACATGTGATGCGTGAGAGCTCATGACGATGATGATGCGTGAATCCAATGGGTGATTGTCATCAAATGCCTTCTATAAGCGTTGATGATGCGATATAATGATGGTTAACCTCCACTAAGGTTGCTGATGATGTTCCTCCAGTGAGGACCGATAACGGGTCCACCTCGTGTCCCGGGGGTTGTCGATTCTATAACCTGGCCATGTTGCGCAGGTACGGGGACCGTCTCCACCGCTCGTAAACGTTATGGGTTGATTCTAGTGTCGAATCACCTAAAGGGCTTACACACCCTAAAGGCTTAGCTCCACTCCGGGTGGCTTAAATCCAAACCTGGATGGCTTAGGCTGTAATTATACATACGTTTTAGATGTCGGTTGATAAACATAACCATCTTGCATAATTATCACAACCCTAACAAATCATTATTTAATAAATATATGTAGGCTGTACTAATGATGAGTAGCAATGTATAAATATTCTACAACGCCATGTATACGCCATGTATACGCCATGTACGTCGCTGTTAACCAATGCCCTAATACATGTAATATACAACGTTATCAAATCACTCGTATATTACACTCACTGAGTTATGCATGCACACATGTATGTCAACTAATGCCCATATTATACAACGCTATGTATACGCGTCGAACATTTATACTAGTCACGCATCACGTTGTTAACTAATGCACCTAATACAATGTTATCAATTCAATCTTGTATTACAATCACTGTGTTATACGCCAACGTTAACTAATGTACCTATTATACAACGTTATCAAATTAATATTGTTTGAAAATTAATGATCAATTACAATAATTTCATCTTATAAATTAACTTCAAAATCATATGCTAGTGTCAAGTTAATGTTTGAGAAACATCAAAGCTAACGGAATGTCGTAACCGCCAACCAAGATGGCGCCGCCCAATGAATACTAATGTACGATAAAAGTTAATAAAATAAATACTGACAACATATTGCCTGTGAATTTCGCCGTCCAACTCCTGCTCCAAACAAAGCATCTATCAAGCAATCCCGGCCAAAACTAGAAGACAATGTATTTTATAACAAACGTTACTCCCAAACCATTATTTCCCCCGTTCAGTCCGTGACATACGTGGCTAACTTCGCAGTGTTAAATTCTACACGAAAGGACCCTTACACAATGTTGCCTTTTAAGGAGATAGACCTATACTTTTACATGCATTAGCACAAACTTAACTTATTAAACGGCCCTTCCGGATTCTCTCTGGCGGCCACTTAAAATGTGCACGCTTTTCCGAGTTACCTGAATATATCATGGACATTGTGAATTGGTTTCAACTGTACAATATATTAGGGTGTAACTAACAGGTGCTTACAAGGGCTATGTACGACCAATATGCTCTACCCGTGACATTTTGTGACACTCACCAACTGATGAAGTTGCATGACTGTGGGTGTATATGGTTCGAAGTTATCGCCCAGGATGGATATTTCAATATAAAATCATGGCCCTTGACATTTGACCTACTATCCTCAAAGAAATGCGATTTTTTACTCATAAAGGGCAATGTACCTATGACGCTAGAAAGGTGTGGGTGATATAATGTCGAAGTTATTGCCCATAATGCATATTTTCATATGAAGTAATTGCCACCTTGATCGTTGACATACTGACCTGAAAACCAATACCTTTACTCACCAAGGGCAATAGCTATGGACCAAAATGGTCAGATGTAGACAAAATCACCAAACGTTTTGTGATAGTAGTTTGTAGCCTAACTTGATATCGAAAAGGGTCCAAAAGGTCACAGGTCATTCTGTTATTATTTTTGGCACATTTCAAAATGGCCGCAATCCAAATGCTTAAAGACAGCAATATATTCTAAGTTATGGCTTAACCCAAAGATAATTTACACAGAACTGTTGCATATTATTTTGGCTTAGATTTAAGTTCCGCTTTTAATATATTAAATGTTCCCCACCGCTCCTTTTCCCATTTTCGCACATTGCAAAATTGTCGAATATATATATATACATCACCGAAATTGAGCATGTCTTAAGAGCATAGCTGAATATGATACACAGTCAACACCCTCACGACATTGTAATTTCCATTTATCATTATATACTCCTATTCACCTGGTGTTAATCAAATGGATTGTATTTTTCATCTTTTAATTGTATGTATTAAATGGTATTTCCACACATTTTATTTACGACGTGTAAGCTGCATATTCCTCGGAATATATATTAGATGACACATTCGTGTCTTATATTGCTAAAAAAAAAGTATGATAATGGACCTTTGGAAACGGCCGAGCACGACACATACGAAATATTGCAGTCTCGGTTTGATTGAGACTGTTCATGAGCGGTAGTGAAATATGCTGGCTACCGCTCACGCCCTCTAGCCCCGGGTTGAGCAGAACTCAATATTCATAAAATCAACAGTACACAATTTTAACCATCCCAAAGATGGCATGCATACGGCGGTGGACATGGAGTTATATGCTTCCCCATGTCGTACGGCGTATGGTCCCAGTATAAATACTCTTTATGATAACATATTTACTCACATTTGGAGATACTCCAAATTGTGTCTGCGTACCAGCCCCACGAGTGAATTATAAATACTGTATTTTTCGGAATACATGCTATCTATAAGACACATTTAAGACGGTACCAATCCAGTTGTGTCTGAACATATTGCTGCATTTTCATTGAAAAATAATATATTCGGTACCAACCCGACATGTCTTATGGTACTATTGTACTTTGAAATATCATTTTCAATAAGAACCACGCATATATAAAGTATTTAATCTGTGTTACAAACTAATTGGGACAGATTTAATACAATATATATTTACTTAACTGGTCAATCACAGTGTACCGTCACAAACCTCATTACATCAGTAAATGAATTTATGTATTAAATAGAAATCGTTTAGGATGTTTATGTATTAAATAGAAATCGTTTAGGATTTTATGTTGCAACTGAAGAAGGTCACTAGACCGAAAGCGCTCTTGCAGTTCGGATTATTGTCTATCCGAGAGAAGTCAGAGACGATTTCTGTGCTTGGGCTATTTACACGCATGACACAATTATAATGTTTTTTATAACATACGTGTTGCATAGAAAGAGTGTGAATACATAATATACGCATACGAACGTTTAAATATAATATAATGTCCATAATTATACAGGGTTATAAGTAACAGTAATCAACTGTCTTTAGTGAGACAAATGATCGCAAACACATTGTACTACATCTGTATACAATATGCATAAGAACAGTAACAATCGAAAATCTCTCGGGTATCTCCCGTGCGTAGTGTGGTAACTGGATAGGTCGCTACCACAAGGCAATCTGGAATCTCTTCTTTGGTCTGACACTCGTACCCCCAATATAAAATGATACAAATCAGCCACAACATATATTGAACGACATGCACGCATTTCAGTTAGATCTTATACCACACATCTCCTTTACGCAATACTGATAAAACTGCGATGGCATCTGTTTAGCAAACACTGGGTGGAAATTGACCAGCCTTTTTCCTTCTGGTGATCTCTCCAGCAGTACAACCACAAAGTGCATATTCTGGCCTGCTTATGGCGCCAGACTAGCAGTGCTCAGCAAAAGTTCTTTGATCCGCTGCAGATTGTGTAATACAAGGACACAGATGGTCAACTCAAACCAACCACCACATATGTCTTCCCAAGGCAATTCCTTAGAGGGTTAGACATGTCAATGTAAATCTGACAACTATTCATAGACGTGTTACTACACACCAGAGGACGTGACGTGCATATATCTTGATCTGTGCAACATCCAGTTACATTATGATGATGAATCTCGAAGGGGTATGTTGACTGATACGAGTGATTATATTGTATGACTATTAATAATAAACGACTCTACTAAGGACTCTGTAAATGGTTTATATTAAAGCTGATAACTCTCTCGCAAGATGACAGTGAGTCATGAATATTAAGTCACTTTCTTTAATACAGAAGGATGAATGATGTTTCAGTTAAAATCGGAAGGAAGGAAACTCTGTTTTAATAGTCACCATACTTTATTACAAATAGTCATGTTATACAATTGAATTTCGTACACCTGAACATGTGGAATTAGCCACTGCAATAACAAGTCTAGTTGACTTTAAAGCCGCTAATCAAGGGAGAAAAACAAACAAACAAAATAAAACGAATTTCAATGCATCAATGCTTCGGGCAAAATGGAAACGTTTAGCATCCTCTCAACGTTTCAGAAAAGGTATAGGGTTTCTAATCTTCTTAAACTTACTTATATTGCAAAGTATATATGGTATATAATCTCCTAAATCTTACTTAAATAGCGAAGTAAATATGGTTGCTAATCTCCTAAAACTTACTTACATAGCGAAGTGTATAGGGTGGCTAATCTCCTAAAACTTACATAGCGAAGTATATAGGTTTGCTAATCTCCTAAAACTTACAAACATAGTGAAGTATATAGGGTTGCTTATCTCCTATAACTTACTAACATAGCGAAGTGCATAGGTTTGCTAATCTCCGGAAACTTACTTAAATAGCAAAGTATATATGGTTGCTAATCTCCTAAAACTTACTTACATAGCGAAGTGTATAGGGTGACTAATCTCCTAAAACTTACATTGCGAAGTATATAGGTTTGCTAATCTCCTAAAACTTACTAACATAGTGAAGAATATAGAGTTGCTTATTTCCTTAAACTTACTTACATAGTGTAGTGTATATGGTTGCTAATCTCCTAAATCTTACTTACATAGCGAAGTGTATAGAGTTGCTAATCTCCTAAATCTTAAGAACATATAGAAGTATATAGGGTTGCTAATTTTCTTAAACTTACTTACATAACGAAGTATATAGGGCTGATTATTTCCTAAAACATACTTACATAGCAAAGCTTATATGATTGCTAATCTGCTAAAATTTATGTATACAAAGCGAAGTGTATAGGGTTGCTAATCTCCTAAAACTTACTCACATAGCGAAGTGTATAAGGTGCTACTCTCTTAAAACTTGATTACATAGCAAAGTGTATAGGGTTGATAATCTGATAAAACTTAATCTTCTAAAACGTACTTACATAGCAAAGTGTATAAGGTTGCTTATCTCCTAAACCTTACTTACAATGAAAAGTATATAGGGCTGCTAATTTCCTAAAACATACTCACATAGAGAAGCGTATATGGTTGCTAAACTGCTAAAACGTACTTACATAGCGAAGTGTATAGGTTGCTAATCTGCTAAAACTTACATACAAAGCGAAATGTATAGGGTTGCTAATCTCCTAAAACTTACTTACATAGCGAAGTGTATAAGATGCTACTCCCCTAAATCTTACTTACATAGCAAAGTGTAAAGGGTTGCTAATCTCCTACAACTTACTTACATAGCGAAGTGTATAGGATTGCTAATCTCCTATAACTTACTTACATAGCGAAGTGTATAGGATTGCTAATCTCCTAACCCTTACTTACATAGCGAATTGTATAGAGTTGCTAAGCTCCTACAACATACTAACATAGTGAAGTGTATAGGATTGCTAATCTCCTGAAACTTACTTACATAGCGAAATATATAGGGTTGCTAATCTCCTAAACCGTACTTACATAATTTTCGAAGTGTATAGGGTTGCTAATCTCCTAATACTTACTTACATAGCGAAGTATATAGGGTTGCTAATCTCCTAACAATTACTTACATAGCGAAGTATATAGGGTTGTTAATCTCCTAAAACCTACTTACATAGCGAAGCGTATAGGGTTGCTAATCTCCAAAAACTTACTTACATTGCGAAATGTATAAGGTTGCTAATCTCCCAAAACTTACTCACATTGCGAAATGTATAGGGTTGCTAATCTCCTAAAACTTACTTACATTGCGAAATGTATAGGTTGCTAATCTCCTAAAACTTATTTACATAGCGAAGTATATAGGGTTGATAAACTACTAAAACTCACATAGAGAAGAAAATAATACTAACTTTCTGAGGAAAACATATTTTAGAGACTTCTCTATGATCTCTTAATACACACATGGGACCCTTGTTTCTAAAATATTCTTGTATATATTAAAGAAGTCACATATTGAACTTCTGTCAAGTACCAAACACGTTAGTGGCAAAATAGATGAATCAGGTTGTTATGCTACTACTGCTACTACATGTGCATGACATTTGCATGTTTAATCGTATTCTTAAGTAAACCCTGATAAGCTATTTAAATATACGTAATGTCAACGCTTGCTATTTTCCAAAAGTACTAAAATCAATCATTTCCACAAAAAACTGAGAATAAATTACCAGTTTATGTTAATGTGCTAGTATTAACATTTGCATCTGAAACCCAGTAAACAGTGGACATAAAGATACATTTAGTAGATCATTTTGAGATAAACAAATGTTGCATGTCAATCAATACAATACTATGCGTAGAAGCATAAATTACAGTTTAAACGAAACATTCATGGAATATAATACATTTGAAAGTAAAGAGTAAAAAGCATATGAAATTAGACATTGAGATATCACACACACATAATAGGATTCATAATAGTGTACCGACTTGGAAAGGCCGGGGTCAAACCAAGCAGAAGAAATTTAAACAGGGTTCCAAGGAGCACCAAATCCGACGTTACGATAGTGTCGATATTATATTTGTTCTACTTGCATCCCATAATTATAGCGTGTATCACTAACACTAAACATGGTAACATATTGTTATTGATATTGATGTGTATTTGCAATCGAAGACTTATAACCATGGCAAGCGTATTTCAAAGTTGTACGCACTCGTGAAAATGTTCCAGAAGCGAGTACCTTTCTTGCTTACAATAGTAAAGAGCTCGAAAAAATCGAGAGATCAAACACATGTACATGACTCGAATTGGTAGATCTAGTTTGACTTTGCTGTTACTATCCTTTGATCTGATGACCTGAATATTAATATACATCTCAAAGGAATCACCTTCAAACTGTCATGAATATATGTTCAGTGAGAGAGTCAATATGATAAAACAAGTTGATGATCATGTATATATGAATATACAAAACATAAGCCTAGAAAACCACAAAGCAAGTACTCAGTGGCTTGGTGGTAAATTGGTCAACCGCTAAACATGCATTGCGTTGCAAAACGATAGGGTCATAACCTCTAAATGTAGATCAAGGTTACGGTAATTAGATTTTTCAAAGCTTTTTTGAAGTTTATTGTAACAGTAGCCATGATGGAGTAGCTACAAAGTTATAACATGTTACGCATATTCAAGTCCTCATCTCGACTACAGGCTCTAAAAAACGAATAAGTTGAGACACATAATCCTCCTAAGAAGTATCTACGGGAACATCCCCATCTAAGTTGGGCTAATTAGCAATATCAAATATAAAATAATCTCTTCAATCCGATTGATTAAATTCACATAGTTCCTATTAATACAAATGATAATTTACTCGTATATATATATATATATTTTAAATTGACAGTTGATATTTGATAATTTAATCAACAGTACACTTTTATTAAATGTGTAGAGTGGATATACATTTAAATCCAAAATAACATGGCTAAAACATAACACAGTAATGTCTACCGGTATTATATATATATATGTTAGAAGAGTATATTTTAGATTTTTTAATAAATTGTCCGGGATTAAAACCTACAAATCCTCCTGATGCAGCTTTCCTATAAAAGAAAATAACAGATCAAGAACCCTCTGCCGTATTCATGGGTTATTGTCTTTAAAAATAACGATTAACTGATAGCAACTTAACTTCTACTCAACAAAGCTAACATTTCTGATAATTTCGCTTCCTTTCTTGATTGAAGGCTATCTATTAAAATAGAGAAATAATTAGTAAATGTATCCGTCTCAACTTATTCGTTTTTTTAGAGCTTGTACTCGAGTTGAGGACTTTAATATTCGTAATCTTTGTATAACTAAAAAATTACTCAATCAGGGTTACCGTTACCATAAACTTCGTAAAACCTTTGCAAAATTTTATTATCGTAACCCTGATCTTTTTTCCAAATATAAAAATAATTTAAGGACTCTTCTGCGACAAGGACTATCACAACCTGACTTCTATGGTGATGTGTTTTATAAAGAAGGATACAAATATCGGACAGGGAAAGCAGCATTCAAGGACGACAGTCAACCACAAAACACAAAAACAAGAACGCAAACAGACAAACGAAAAGGCAAAAGTAATAAAAAATGCAAACGACATCACAAACACAAAAGGGTTGACAATAGGGCTACCGCCTTGGAACGGTCAGTAAGATTCTTGGTCATGATCACTTTCATACTATCTTTTTTAAACTTGTTAAAACGTTTATCAAAAGAGGTTATGACCCTATCATTTTGCAACGTACTGCATGCTTGGTGGTGGACCCTTTAACAGTTCGCCACTATGCTTTCCTCTTTAATTGTACGATGACCGGACAGGCTGTGGACCCTATGATGACGCCTACCTAAAACCCATTGGGACGGTGGCGTTTGATGTTTGTCCATGATATTTCTTGTCGTGCCCTTAATGGTTTATTTTCTTACTGCTCTGGCCAAGTCATTAAGTACCTTCATTGTGGCTTTTTAGGCTATTGTTTTTTTTGTATTATATTTACACGAGCATATTTGTGTTTTACTTATATTGCCTATTGATGCTGCCTTGTTGTTTGGAGATTAGATCATGACGGGGATTTCTTTATTTACCCTGCCCTGTTTTAATGGGATTACAGTAGGGTAAGTGTGAGGTTTGGTGCACACTAGAACCGGTTTAAACCCCCATTGGCCTACTTTGCCACTGACCGTTCTAAGGCGGTAGCCCTATTGTCAACCCTTTTGTGTTTGTGATGTCGTTTGCATTTATTATTTGTTTGCCTTCTTGTTTGTCTGTTTGCGTGTTTGTTTCTGTGTTTTGTGGTTGACTGTCGTCCTTGAATGCTACTTTCCCTGTTACATTATATTTCTTTTCAATTCTTGCGCTGATGAATACTATTAGGCCCAAATGTGCAACATATATTTCATGTCATGTCCAAGAAGTAGTTAAATCATTGCTATATTTATTCCACATTCAGTTCAAACACTGTGAGCACTCTAATCATTATTTTATTTAATAGTATATACATAAATGAGATATAGGGTCCTATAGAAACCACAGCGTCCTAACGCAATGACACCGTAGGTCCGCACTGTACTGCAAACAAGGACTTGAAAGTAGAATGAAAGAGACAAAGAACAACAGAAAGGGAGGTGAAGACAGGTTTACCGACTTGGAACGGTCAGTAGGCAATAAGGCCTACTGGTTAGCTTGAATCGATTTTATATGCGCACAATCCTCGCTATTATCCTGTCTTCACCGCCCAAATAGACAAGACAGTATATCACATTTATGAGGGGGTGATTGTAAGAAAGTTCACCCTGAGGATATGATTATCGGCCTTATTACTAGGGACACGCATGCACTAGAATTGATCTGGTTCGTATAGTGGCTATCTCTGAGTGCCTTCAGATTCCAACTATACGACAGATACATGCAAGACTACAACTACCAAAATACTAAGTGGGAAGTTTATTTATATATACATATATATATATATGTTGTTAATACTCGATTTCCTAATAACAAAATGTCAGTCTGGCATTTAAACACCATTATTTAAGTGTTATTATAGTTTACAATCAATTTCGAAGTCTCAGAATATCCATCTAATACGTTTAAATATCTTGTATATCATAATCCGAATAGTATCATCTGAATATAATAACACACATAGATGGTATTTATACCCATCTCGTTGCCCACGATCCCATGTAATGCAAGTGTTTCTTCTAAGTTATTGAGCTGCATACTAAATAAAAATGGCGACAAGCACTGTATCGTACAAATCGTCGCTTTATGTATTCATATGCTTAACCCTCGACTTAACGAAAGTATACATATATAATAATACTTCCGGAATGTTGCCCCTTAACCCGAATTTAATTAGTGTGTACCTAGTTCAGCATTTGAACGTTGTTACAGTTGACGTCTCCGACTGACTGTACAACGTTCAGCGCAAGCGTACAGTACAAATCCAGGATTATTGATAGGGTTTCATTTTGATGCGTAATATCTATAGTAATTTATATGTTCTGTGAAAATTATGAACTATAATCACTTAAAAACAGATTTATTAAACATAGTTTGTGCAAAACGTTATACGATATACATTGTATTAAATTGATAGTTTTGTTTTCATGTATTTACTTTTGTTATCCAATCTCGACATCAATATCACGTGACTAAACGGTGATAATTGATTGTTATCTACCCGTGTAATTTGGCAGCTCCCCAACAGTTCATACCGCCTCGACTGCAAAACGCTCTCCGGGATATACCACTGCCGTAATAGTGTGCGTTACCCTTCGATTTTTGCATTAAGTTGTGCATAAAATAATATTGACATTCATATCTCGGCCAAATAAAATAAAACAACTTACATTATCATCACAAATGGCGTATTATCATATGCTGCCTAAAAAATCTAGACTGTAGTACATGTATCTTCTTAATCCGACTGACTAACATTTTTTTTTTTTTTGGAGTGGGTACACAGCCAGATGAAATATCAAAATCGTAAAATGGCTGGTTAGGTCAGAGAAGACTCGGATTAGTATAAGAAAGAACTTGTCTCATGAATGAATGCTCCCTTTAAAAACATAAACACTGAGCTGCCAAAATATTGTATTCATACACTCATTTTAAATATAATCAACAACAAAAAAAAACATAATTTTAACATGACAATGCTTGAAATATGTAACAAACAGATCAACAATGTTTTATAAATAAACAAAATGGCACTTTAAACCCAAGACGTTGCTACTTAAATTGGAAATGTATTTATGTTGGAAATTAGTAGATCTATAGATATAATAATGATATTATTATTAAAGGAACAAATGGCAAGCTTGCTGTCTGACACATTTTCTTTCCCACATGTAAACTAATGAAAATGTGTGTATTCATAAAAATCACATTTTTATTATATATTTAGTTACACATGTATTGAGTCCCAATCACTGTTATGTTTCACTGCTGGTACTACAATGTGCATCATTAGATTAATTTAAACTTATTTATTTTACATCGATTGTAACGAAAGCTCTCTGAACTTATTTTAATCACTCTAGATGTATTCCTGGGTAAGCAATGCAAATAAGGTGTCTTGCTCAGGGACACAACACATACATGTATAGCCATGGCGAGGATCAAATTAACCCACGACTTTTCAATCGTGGGTCCAAAGCTCTACCACTAGACCACAGTGCTTCAAATTGACTAAAAAAAGATTGGAAGAAGAGTATGAAAGGAGACATTTTGGAAGTTTTGAAAAACCGGTCAGTTAATTAAGCTTCACTGAATCTGTCAATTACCAGGAATTGTGATCATTTTGACATGTCCTATTTTTTTCAAAAGCCTTTTTATTATCATTGAATTGCAAATCTCTTAACAAAGATAATGAGTTAGAGATTACTAAAGTCCATCAAGTAATTTAAAAATTATAGTGAGTTACAGTGAATTGTTCTTCATGAACTATTAAAATTCACAAATTATTCATGAACAACATGCAAAACGGCCACCTTCAAAATTGCTAAAGTTGTTAAAACTCTTCAGGAACAGCTATGTTCATGAAAACAAAACCTCACAAAAGTTTAGATAGATTTATCTCACTTACCAAGGGTATTATAAAAAAGAGAGCTTAGTTGTTACTTTTCCACTGCCATTTACACAAGCTCACAAAAGGTTAGATTGATTACCACCTACAGTATATTATCACACTTTTATTGTGATTCAAAAAGGGATGGTTGCTGTAGAAGCCACTGAGAATGCCAGTTATATTTTCAGTAGGGCTGCACTAAATTCCTGCTGGGATTAGGTGGAATCCCACTGCGACAAACGTGAATCCTGCCAAAAATCACGCTAGGTCAAACTGGGGTCCCATACAAAAATCCCAGTGGGACCAAGTAGGAATCCACTGTTTCAGGATTTCAGCTTAGGGGTTGGGGGGCGCGTAAGGTTTTGGTCAATTTTCGGGTCCGTCTCTAGAACATAAAACGGTTGCGGTAGTGCATTGATAGGGTAAAAAAGTCCGTTTTCAAATAAAAGGATTTAACAATGTGTTAATTACAATTAAACAACTCATTAGCCATAATGCGTCGAGCGAGCGAGAACATATTTTATACTGAGAGCGTGCAACGAAATTGTTTGATATTTTATCTACATTAACATGGACATACATGTATGAATAAAAAAGTCAGTTTTCAAATAAAATGATTTAAAATGTGTTAATTTAACCACTCATTAGCCATTATGCGTCGAGCGAGTGAAACGAGCGAGAACATTTTTTATACTGAGGGCGAGCATCGAAATTGTTTGATATTTTATCTACAGTAACATGGACATACATGTATGAATAAAAAAGTCCGTTTTCAAATAAAAGGATTTAACAATGTGTTAATTAAGCCACTCATTAGCCATTATACGCCGGGTGCGCCCCCACCGCCTTGATCCGCTAGTGGTATATAATAAAAATAATATGCGTGTTTGTCTTGAAGTGAGAATTTAAAACTTAGTGATGAAATTAAATCCTATGTTCACTACAAACCAACAAATATTCTTCATATATCTTTTCATTGTGTGTATTGTATATGTGTGTAAAGAATAAAAACATGTTACATTTAAAAAAACTAAGGCCAGTTTTTTTATTCATTGGTTTACGGGAAAATTTTCAAAAAATTGCAGTAGTAAGGACTAAATAAAAATAAAATTAACATCAGCGTTTATAAATGTATAATGAGCTATTATAAAATTAAAAATAAAAGTAACTTTTTGAAACAATAATTTTGGAAAACAACAACAGAAGAACTCTTGATGTTTCTTTCAAAGTAAATACTTATATCAAAACTGTGTGAACAAAGTATAAAGTTTAAAACCGTTTGGTTTACTTATCTTCTGATTTGTTAACAGTCTATTAAGTAATAGATAGAGTCTGGTCTCAGCGAGTTGGCTTATTTAAACACCGAGATGCGCGTAGCCCATCGAGGTGTTTAAATAACCAACGAGCTGAGACAGACTCTATCTTTTTTGTAGCATGGTGTACTGAGTAACACTGTGACGTCAAAGTGACCGTACTCTAAATTCCAATATCCGGTAGCTGTAGTACGGTAAAGCCACGCCCCTTTAGTTAACCTGAATTAAACGATTTAATGCTCTGAATTCATCAAAGGAAATGTCACCGACCATGCTACAAATCATTTTAGAATTATTTTATTCTAAGAATTTTGTGATTCTTGGTTTCAAGAAACTTATTACTCAATACTTAATCTGTTTGTCACAGCAATTAAAAGCTTATTCAGTTCTGAAAACACACTGAGCTGCATCATAATAGCATGACGTGATGTCATAATACCAGGGTTTGATGTCATAATACTAAAAAGTGACATCATGATAGAAACAACCAAATCAAAATATGAATGTTGTTGAATGTTGTTTAACGGCTCATCAACACAGTATAGGTTATTTAGAGCCGCCCCAGAGAGAGGGGAAGGATAGATAGGAATCCGGGAACCTACTCTTCTCTTATTATCGAATAGATTCCTATGGTTCTTTAACGTGATTGGAGGATAGACCGATACACGGGACCACCTGAGTTTAAAGCTCATTACATTCTCAGAACAAACTGAGTTTTACTGAACATTGAGTAATGAGGTTCTTGAAACCCAGAAACACAAAATTCTAAAAATTAAAATAATTCTAAAATGATTTAATAGACTGTTTTTAATGGTACGAACATATAGTTGTAACAAAGTTCCCTGAACAAATTCTTCACTATGATTACACTCGAAGTCAGAAAGGCAATAAAAATAAAATCAGGATTTTATTAAATTTTATTTTGATTTTAATTTGGGCAAAAATAGGGCAAGCTCTCCCGTAAACCAACAAATAAAAAACTCTGGCCTAACCCGCCAAATAATAACATTACCGTTAACAAATAATGACTACAAAACCATTTATCAAAACTCGATCATTTCAGGTGTTCGGTCATATAATAATGTATGTGCAAATTAAAAGTATAGGTTCATTCACAGTAGGGCTGTCATTGATGGAAACAATATCGATGAATCATTGATTCTTTTCAGATGATCGATATATGGATACACTTTTCAGGAATTGAACAGGAAAATGTACAACAAAAATAAACACAGTTTTATTTTGGGGTTTCCTCACCTCACGAAAACTAGTTAAACCGGAAATAGGTCACTGTGAAGTGTTTTCACCCTAAACATGTCCGACAGGCGTGTAGGCACGAATGGTATCCGTTGTCGTGTAAGTTTCTTTTCTGTTTTTTAATGAAGTTATCTCGAAACGAATAAAAACAAAACTTTTAACCTGAATTGAAACCGCGATTGCTTTGCTGACACAAGCAAATAAATTTATGTAAAAAAGGGTAATTTATTTTTATTTTGACCAATTAACAATTTCAAATGCCTAGTGTTAGGTAGAAAAGATCAAGCAAACTACCATAGATATACTGATAAAAATAAGTTTAGCAAGTAAATAACATATAAATCCTGTGGACCAGATTCTAGAATATGTGTAGAAGCGGTCAGGGGCAATATAACTTACATAATTATCAGGTGTATTAAGGAAATAAGTCTCAAAAGAAATATGCGAAAACAATAAGGTTCCTTATATGCATATTATTATAAGGAAAATGTCGATTGTATACCTTGATAACAGTTACTTTGTATTATTATACCTCACGTTTACACTCCTGTATAAATTTCCCATACCCTTAGCGTGAAGCATTTTTTACTGAAGTATAACAAGAGGTCAATGACCGTGAAGCTCTATTGATAGGTTTTTGATAGCTAGATCAGCATTCCTGTGAAGTTTCATGAAAATCCGTCATGTAGTTTCAGAGGAGTAGTCGCTACAAGTTTTCATTATATAACTCTATGTAAACAAAGATGGCCGCTGGCGGCCATGTTTAACGTCGTATCAAAATAATTTTCGTCAAAGATCAACATCATTCCATACTGATCATTTTAGAAAAAGTCCCATATCAATATCACTTATAGTTTTCAAGAAGTACTCGCTACAATCTTGCTTTTTGAAAATCTATTTTTTAGCTGTGGAGGCCATCTTGAATTTGCGACCAACTTGAAATGTTGCTAGGATCCTTTAGACATAATGAGCAACATTCCTGTGAAATTTCATGGAAATCCGTCGAGTAGTTTCAGAGGAGTTGTCGCTACAAGTTTTTACTAAATAACTCAATGTAAACAAAATTGGCCGCTGGCAGCCATTTTTAACATTGAATCAAATCAATTTTCGACAAGGACTAACATCATGTCATGCTGATCATTCTAGAAAAAGTCCCATATCAATATCACTTAGAGTTTTCAAGAAGTAGCCGCTACAAACTTGTTTTTTTAAAAATTATTTTTATATTTGGCGGCCATCTTGCATTTAACATCAACATGCATTTTTGCTAGGATCAACTAGACTTCAAGGGCAACATTTCTGTAAAGTTTCATGAAAATCCATTCAGTAGTTTCAGAGGAGTAGTCGCTACAAAAAAAGTTTACGGACAGTTTACGGACAGACAGATGGAGGGACCGACGGACGATAAAAATAGTTTCCAATTACGACACGCTTTGCGCAATTGGAAATCAGTGGACGCTTATTAAAATACTGTTGAAGTTATGTCAATCGTAAGACGATGGTAAAATATGTTGCTTATATTGTTAACATGTCGATATATTGTTTGAAAAACGAGTAAAAGATATAAATCTTGTTTTTTGAAACTTTAAATCAAAACTGGTATACACATATAAATTTAAAAAAACAAAAACATTTTTTATCGTGATTTATTTTCCCTTATATATTTAAATGTTAATTAAAACCTTTCTTTTCTGGTATAATAATAAATATTGCATCCCAGTGAGGGTGACAGTGGATATTGTCAACCTTCGGAAACATGTGCGCCACTTGTTGCAGATTTGTTTTTGTACTGCTATGAAAGAGATTTTATGTTGAGTTTGTCACCTGCTAGCCAGGGTGAAATTAGTGATGCCTTTAATAATACTTCTCGGTATCTTGATGACATACTCAATATTGATAATCCGTTCTTTGCTCATATGGTTACTAACATTTACTAACATTTATCCACCAGAGCTCACGTTGAATAAAGTCAACAGTTCGGATACAGTAGCAGCATTTCTCGATCTTCATCTCTCGATTTCAAATGATTGTATTCATACTAAAATCTTATGATAAGAGAGATGATTTCAATTTTAACATCGTTAACTATCCACACCTGGATGGAGATGTACCTCGTGCTACCTCATATGGGGTGTATATCTCCCAGCTCATTCGATTTGCTAGAGCGTGTAATCATGTTATAGACTTCAATGATCGTAATCAAGTTATTACAAGTAAACTTCTTCAGCAGGGTTTTCGTTATCACAAACTACGTAGATCTTTCTCTAAATTCTACCGCCGCAACGAGGGCCTGCTGGAAAAGTACAACACCAACCTTAAAACACTTCTGCGACTAGGCATATCACAACCATATTTAATGGAGATATGGTCTATAAACTTCGAAAGTTAAAGGGGTCTGGCGGGTTTCCTGACCGCTTTACAAATTTAATCAGGAAGTTCGTCAGAAAAGGATATAACCCTTTGGTTTTACAGCGCACTGCATGTCAGTCATTATGCTTCACTTTTCACTTGTGCGATGACTGGACTACCTCTTGAGACTCTATGATTGTACCTACTGAAACCCCAACTAAGTGAGGTGGGTGCATGAGCTTTCGTCCCTGGTTGTTCAGTACGATTCTGGATACATCCTGAGATGTTTATTATTTTGTATGTATATCTTTAGTTAGTTTCTCTGGATGTGGACTTTAATGTTAGAGATTTCCTTTTGATGGGATGTAGTTTTGTTTACACTGTCTTTCTTTTTGGGCGCTGAAGACAGGATAATAGCGAGGATTGTGCGCATATAAAATCGATTCAAGCTAACCAGTAGGCCTTATTGCCTACTGACCGTTCCAAGTCGGTAACCCTATCTTCACCACTCTTTCTGTTGTTTTTTGTCTCTTTCATTGTAGTTTCAAGTCCTTGTTTGCAGTACAGTGCGGACTTACGATGCCATTGCGTTCGGACGCTGTGGTATTTATAGGACCCTATATATCATTTCACCTAAGTTGACATTGTTTTACTCAGGTTGACAATATACACCATCACCCTTACTGGGATGCAATATTTATATAATGTTTAATCTTGCTCTTTACCGTATTTGTATTCTTAAATGTGAAATAGTATGTTTAATGAGAGATAACTCTGATACTTACAATACATTGAAATACAAAAAGTAGGTGAAAAAGAAGATCAACCTAAGTCATTGCATGATGAATTAAAATACTTCACAATATAAAGTTACATTACATTTATTTCAGCTAGATGTAAGGCTTGCTAAGTTTTGTGGATGACTGTCGTCCTTGAATGCTGCTTTCCCTGTCCGATATTTTTATCCTTCTTTCTTGCTAAACTTTATTTTTTCAGTATATATATATTTGTTTCAAACAGTACATGTATATCTGATATGTTACAACACCCATTTAAAAGCAGTACATACATGTTTCATCGTTTTCTCTTCAATATATCGATATGGTGGATACGTTTCACTTCCTTTAATGACATCCCTAATTCACCGGTGCTTAACATACCAATGAGCATGATGAGGTAAAATGCAATTATGTGCATGGCTCCAGTTTCACAACCCCCCACCGGGCACGTCCATTTTTGACCCTGGTGACTTCATTTGAAAAAATTGATAGTCTAGCAATTGGCGGTCATTTTAAAAGAACAACTGTCAAAATCTGTCCAGCGATTCTTGATAAAAGAAATAAAGGTTTCGATGATGTTTGGTAATGGCGGCCATCTTGGATGTCGCACAGACCTAATTTTAGCAAATCTAAAAAGTATTCATCTAAGGATCATCCATGTGAAGTTGTATTTATCACACAGTGACACACCTAAACGAGAAACACAGTCCTTCGGGGCAGAAGCTCAACTTTCGAGGCCTTGTCTATCTACTGGGAAACTAATTTGAAAGGCGTAATTGTCAATCTCATTAAAATCAAATCCTAATTACGCCTTGATACTCTCCGCTTCAAGTGTAGAGTATCGTAGCTTAATAAAGAGTCTGATTTGAATGAGACTGGCATAATTGCCTAACAGATACTTATAATATATATACCGGGTAATGAACAATTGACATTTAAAAAAGACAAATAAGCTTACATACAAAACTGTAGCCATTTTTAAAAAATAAAAGGGGCCATTATTCTGTTAAAATAAAAGCAAGAGCTGTAGAACCTGACTGTATGATGTTGTCTAATGATGATGAAGACATTTGTGAAGTTTCAAATATATAAAGTTGTTTCGGAGATACAAACTTATGTCATACAATATACAAATAATAACAAAGTTTGAAAACTCTAGTGCATGCAGTTCCTGAGAAAGTGACCGGAATGAAAAACTTTAAGCTAGGTAAAACTATTAAGTTACAGTATCAGCCCTGGTGAGGCCTAGTATTTTCGGGATACTCATGTAGTTGATTCTATCTCAAAATATTCCGAAAGTCCTGTAATTTGTTATAAGTATAAAAAGCTTATTAGAAATATTATTTTCAACTACAACAAAATAGTTTCTGACCTTGATATAGTACATAATACTCCTAAGGAATGTGAATGCAACACATCAACATTTTGCTATGCTCCAGCAGGTCATGTCATCACTGGTAATTTTGATATTGTTGATAAACGTATTCGGCATTTGTTTTCGAAAGGTCCTAAATATAGATTACCTTCAACTATTGATTGTAATGCCTGTCGTGCCCAGATCGCCCACTCCATTGAAGATTTTAGTATAACATGGTGTCGTAGAGAAAATGCGGACCCAAACTCGCTTTCTACTTGGAAAAAGTCTATTCTTAAAATTATAGATACACGTATTAACTTTTATAATGCTAACCCCTCTTTACTACCTCCTAGACCTAGGTTTTCCTTTCGTAATCTAAAATCGGGAATTCAGGAATTTCATAATAAATTTGTTTTAGTTCCTGCAGATAAAGCAGCTAATAATGTAATTATTGTTTGACGCCTACATTACGTCAATGTTTTAACTCTGGAACTCGGCAGCACCAATTCGTATACTCCAGTTAATTCTACTGAGGATGATGTTGTTTCCGCACATATCACTCGGTTAACTACTTTCAAGGCTGGTGTAAACGATAAGCAAAATAAACTGCCTACCATGTACTGGATTCCTAAATTACATAAAAATCCGTATAAAGCTCGCTTTATTTCTAATTCTAGTGCCTGCACCACAACAAACATCTCCAAACTTTTAACTTCTTGTCTTACTGCCGTTAAAGATCACGTTAAACTAGATTGTGATAAAACTTATGAAAACTCTGGGATTAATTTATTTTGGTCTATAAAACTTCAGGAGACGTTCTTGATAAAAAGTTCAATAAAGGTCAAGTTTCATCAATAAGTACTTATGACTTCTCTACACTATATACAACCTTACCACATCATCTTATTAAAGACAAGCTAATTTCTCTTATTAAAAAAACATTCGCTAGAGAAAATACTTCATTTTTGGCATGTAATAATATTAAAGCGTTTTTCACTAACGGCAGTTTAGACAATTATACTATGTGGACTTGCTATGAAGTTTATGAAGCACTCATCTTCCTATTTCATGTTGAGTCTTTCACCAGATACCCATGCAGATGTTATTGAAGCTTTTAATAACACCTCTCGGTATCTGGATGACATACTGAACATTGACAACCCTTTCTTTCCAACTATGGTTCACAATATTTATCCTAAAATACTTCGGCTTAATAAGGAAAATATATCTGATAATAACGCTTCTTTTCTTGATTTAGATATCTCGATTGAAAATGGTAAAATAATTCGCAAAATCTATGACAAGAGAGATGATTTTAATTTTGACATTGTTAATTATCCCCACTTGGATGGGGATGTTCCCCGAGCAACTTCTTATGGGGTGTATCTGTCTCAAGTTATTCGTTTTTTCTAGGGCTTGTTCTCGAGTTGAGGACTTTAATATTCGTAATCTTTGTATAACTAAAAAGTTACTCAATCATGGTTACCGTTACCATAAACTTAAAACCTTTGCAACATTTTATTATCGTAACTCCGATCTTCTTTCCAAATATAAATGTAATTTAAGGACTCTTCTGCGACAAGGACTATCACAACCTGACTTCTATGGTGATGTGATTTATAAACTTCGTAAGATTCCTGGTCATTATCACTTTCATACTATCTTTGTTAAACTTGTTAAAAAGTTTATAAAAAGAGGATATGACCCTATCATTTTGCAACGTACTGCATGCTTGGCGGTGGACCCTTTTACAGTTTGCCACTATGCTTTCCTCTTTAATTGTACGATGACCGGACAGGCTGTGGACCCTATGATGACGCCTACCTAAAGCCCATCGGGACGGTGGCGTTTGATGTTTGTCCATGATCTTCCTTGTCGTGCCCTTAATGGTGTATTCTCTTACTGCTCTGGCTTCTGCCAAGTCATTGAGTACATTCATTGTGGCTTTCTAGGATATAGTTTTTTTTGTATTATATTTACATGAGCATATTTGTGTTTTACTTATATTGCCTATTGATGCTGCCTTGTTGGTTAGAGATTAGATCATGGCGGGGATTTCTTTATTTACACTGTCCTGTTTTAATGGGATGACAGTAGGGTAAGTGTGAGGTTTGGTGCACCCTAGAACCGGTTTAAACCCCCAGTGGCCTACTTTGCCACTGACCGTTCCAAGGCGGTAGCCCTATTGTCAACCCTTTTGTGTTTGTGACGTCGTTTTCATTTTTTATTATTTTGACTTTTCGTTTGTCTGTTTGCGTGTTTGTTTTTGTGTGTTGTGGTTGACTGTCGTCCTTGAATGCTGCTTTCCCTGTCCGATATTTTTATCTTTCTTTACATCCACAGTTGCTTTGTCACATTGCAATGTACCTCTCAAGATACAACTATCAGCAACTTTTGAAAGGTCTTAGTGCATACAGTTTGTGAAAAAGTGACCTAAACGCCAAAGTTGTAGGTAAACATTATAAGGTTATCTGCCCTTGCTTGGAAGGTCAAGGTCACTTCCACATTTGCTTTGTCACGTTGCGATGTACCACTCAAGATACAACTATAAGTAAAGTTTTAAAGGTCTAGTGCATACAGTTTATTAAAACGTGACCTAAACGCAAAAGTTGAACCTAAAATTATTAAGTTATCCGCCCTTTGCTTGGAGGGTCAAGGTCACTTCCACATTTGCTTTTTCACGTTGCCATGTACCACCCAAGATACAGCTATAAGCAAGGTTTGAAAGGTCTAGTGCATACGGTTTGTGAAAAAGTGACCTAAACGCAAAAGTTGAACCTAACAATTAGTAAGTTAGCTGCCCTTTGCTTGGAGGGTCAAGGTCACTTCCACATTTGCTTTGTCGCGTTGCGTTGTATCACCCATGATACAACTATAAGCAAAGTTTGAAAGGTCTAGTGCATATAGTTTGTGAGAAAATGACCTAAACGCAAAACTTGAATGATGACGCCGCCGCCGCCGCCGCCGGAAAAGCAACACCGATGTCGCTTTTTTTCTTCGAAAAGGCGAGACAAAAACGGCCCGGACAAGCATTTTCTATGACAGAGGTCACAGGTCAAGGTTGTATTTTGGTACGCGACAAACCACTATCACAAGATGTATCCACATACCAAGTTTGGTATATCAAAGTCTTATAGTATTAAAAATATGGCCCGGGCAGCATTTCGGAAGGACGGACGGATGGACAAGGTGCAAACCTATAGTCCCCCACAGGACCGGTGGGGGACTAATTATCTAAGTGACGTGACCTTGCTATAAATAGACTTGAGAAATCATTTTGTTTACATGTATAGTTTCCGTCATGTTTGTTATCGAGTGATAGATCCAACTAGGTCATGATACAGTAACATTCTATGAATTAAAAACATATTTGCAAGTCTATTGAACAATTTCATTGAACAAATTGTATGTTTGCATTGTCCCACCATACACAACGATCGTTATAACAATGCACCTGGTAACGTCAATGTAATATTTTTCACGAGGTCAATTTACGCTATAACAATGGGTAACTCTTTGTTAATCAAACAGTTGCCTATCTTTGTTTAAAATATATTATCACGGTATATTTTAACTGCGTCCGCTGTGTGATAAAAATATGACCTTATAACAATTTTAATGTTTTTAATAATTTATTACCGGGTATGCGGCAGTATGCGCGTGCATCCCAAACGCCATATACAGAAGTAAGCACACTTTTCGGAGAAAGCCTTTCATTTTTGTAACGCTTACATGCATTTACATTTTCGTTGTTTCTTCTGTTTACAATCTTCAGTGCTAAACAACTGTCAATAAATAACATTGTGTAAGTAATTTGCAGCGTAAAAACAGTTTTTAAATGAGAATGACTAAAACTGGGCTTGGATGGAAACTGGCCCCTAACCAGTAGTGCATACTGTTTGTGGGAAAGTGTCCTAAATGAAAAATGTTGACACTACCATCACCGCTGCCTCTGTCGGAAAAACAACACCTATATTTCATCAAAAAAAAGTGAGATAATTCAGTTTCATCGACTTATTTAATATGTACATGTAAGTTATTGCTATTTTAGAAATATTTGTCCTCCTTGTTTACAAGGCAAACACAACATTGGACAGTTTTGCTGATGTTCAATTATTTCATTCATTTAAAAAAAATGTATGTACAGCTCAGTATGTGCGCTAAGATCTCCACCAGAACGTGAACCTGAATGTCTTTTCTCGAAAGAAAAGCATGCTTGATTGCACTATAGAGATGTGTCCCTAACCGCACAAACCAAGTATACAACAAGAGGGCCAAGAGGGCCTGTATTCTCGGGCCTGTATCGCGCTACTTGCTATATGGAGTCTTTGCTGGGGAACACGACATAAACATGTGCAACTAGGCTTCAGTACTGATCATTCCTGCCTAGTTTCACAGAAATCCAGGAACAAGAGGTCAATGACCTTGAAGCTCTACTGATAGGTTTTGATAGCTAGATCAGCATTCCTGTGAAGTTTCATGAAAATCTGTCAAGTAGTTTCAGAGGAGTAGTCGCTACAACTTTTTACTATACAACTCTTGTAAAGTGTATAAAGATGACTAAGCCGGCAGCCATGTTTAACATCGAATCAAAATGATTTTCAACAAGGACCAACATTATGTCATGCAGATCATTTTAGAAAATAGTTTTCAAAGTAGTCATTACAAATGTGTTTTTTAAAAATCTCTTTTTAGTCGTTATGGCATCTTGAATTTCTGGCCAACCGGAAATTGTACTAGGATCAACTACATATCAAGAGCAAAATTCCTGTGAAGTTTCATGAAACTTTGTCAAGTAGTTTCAGAGGAGTAGTCGCTACACGCTTTAACTACATTACTATGCAAATAAAGATGTCCGTATTTAATGTCGAATCAAAGTAATTTTCGACAAAGATCAACATCATGTCATGCTGATCATTTTAGAAAAAGTCCCATACCAATATCACATATAATTTGCACGAAGTAGTCGCTACAAACTTCTTTTTTTAAAAAAAACTCTTTGTAAACAAAGATGTCCACTGGCAGCCATGTTTAACTTTGAATCAAACGATTTTCATCATTTTAGAAAAAGTCCCATAGCAATGTCGCTTCGGCCATATACATTTATATGTGTGGTTCCGGTTTCCTGACCGACCCTATTTTTAAGGACCGACCCGAAACATTTTATGCCAAAAAAATAAATAATACTACTAATAAAAAATCAAGTTAAGGCCCTTGTTTTTTTATTCTACATATATGTTTTACGAACGGCCAGGATCCATGAATATCGTAGGAGGAGGGATAAAATATAAAAATAAAATTCCATTTGATTTCAGTCATTTTATTCATAATTGTTTTGGTCGGAAAACAAATTATTATGTAAAAATTCATGCTGATAGCATCTTAATTGTCAAATCAAGTTTTGTTCTTCGGTAAACAAAAAAATAAAACATGCAAATTATTTGTTTATATAATATACTTTAAAAGTGTCCGACATTTTTTAAACTTTTTGACAAATCCTTATGTGGCTTAAAATGGCATATAACAGGGATCACTCTAAGTCGCGATTCCGCGATATTCTCGCATTTAAATCTCAAAAATCGCATGAAAAAAGACAAATGGAACAAATTGTCGTATCGAATTCGGGGGAAATCCCAGGGAATAAGTTTGAGTTTTAAATAATAAATCATTTGACATGCTGTGTATGGTGTATCGCTTTATTAGATGACTATTATACCAATTAATGTGCAAAAGTATAAAAAAATGACACCGTAATTGCATTATTAGTGTATTTGATGCCCCTTTCTTCAGGCCCAACTATGACATAGAGGAAACAAATGTATACAGTTTAATCCCATCTGTGACATAATTATAAAAAAAAATGAGCACCCACCCTCCTTGGGCCTCCATGCAGACGGTCCGCGTTCGATATAATAACAATAATAAAATCATTTAATATGTTGCTTATGTTTTATAGACGTTTACATACACCAAGTTATGTGCAAGAATATGGAAAAATGACAGTGTAATTGATTTATTTGCTTATTTGACATTTTGATCCCCCTTCCCCCACCTGTCCACTAATAGTGCTCTTGCATCATATGGTGATGTCATACCCTAAGTTTGGTTGAATTCCATTCAGCGGTTTAGGAGGAGATGCGGAAACGGACAGACAGGCTGACGGACAGACGGAGGCGATTTTAATATAAAGTGTGTTTTTCAAAAACGTGGGTATAATGAGAAAATATCAAATTATTCGAAAATCACATAAAAAAATCAAAACGAGATTGTTAGGTCTGTAAACTTTCGGTTCGCTTTTGCTTCGCGGACGTAGAGATATTAAAGTAAATCGAATGATTATGAATAAACCAGGGATCACTCTCAGGGTTTGACATTAACTGTTTTTGGCCACTTGTCCATCAGTAGGGGAACAGCCTTGATATTTTCCTACATCTTTCAAATATCGCAACCACGCTTGACAACGAAAAGTAGTACGTCATCTTTCGGCAACGTCAAAAAAAAAAAATATCCGACATTTTGAATTTTTTAAAACACATTATTTGGAAAATTGTGACAATTTTTGATCATGAAATTTCATTTCCGCTTTAAGTTTCGTGATTTTCGGCTGTACCGACTTTTTTTTTAGAAGCTTTACTGCGTGATAAATGCAGACCCGCCTTGTAAAATGTCGAAGCGAGGGGCGATAACTCTAAAAGATGCCATTTTTAGAATACGATTAAAATGACAACAACCGTGTGTTTTTGTTAAATAAAATACGAGGAGATACTTGAATTGTTGTTTTAGCTCACACATTACATGAATTTTGCTGCATGTCACGAAAAGCATGTTATTTCTTTATCAAAAGTACACGAAAATACGAATTGTTTGACTTAACTGTAATTTTGACTCGACTGACCTCGCAAGAACTGCAGGCGCGTATTCGATGGAGCGGGTAGTATTGGGCACCCTTTCATATGTGGAAATTGTACGTAACAATCGCTACTGTTCAAGATGGGAGTTGGGGTGGAGAGAAGGAGGGGGAGGGCATCTGAGCTGAGATTTAAAAGGATGCGCCCCATCCCCATCCCACCTCAACTAAAATCATGAAAGTCTATTTTTTAAAGCTCTTGCAAGCATACTTTCTTAAACATATTCAGATAATATATTTGTTGCTGTGTTTTTGACTAGACTATCCAGTGTCTAATTGTCATCCGCAACTTGGCGCAGTCAGTAGCGCAGCGGATTTATAACCGGAGGCGGTGCCACTGAGTTTTGTCGGTGTGTTCTTGGGCAAGACACTTTCCCTTAGCCTCGTCCGTCGGATGGGGACGTAAACCGGGTGGTCCCGCGTATAGGTCTATCATCCGAGCATGTTAAAGAACCATAGGAATCTATTCGATAATAAGAGCAGGGCACGGTTCCCGGATTCCTATGTATCCTTCCCCTCTCTCTGGGGCGGCTCTAAATAAAATGTACTGTGTTGATGAGCCGTTAAATATTCAAATGAATTCATCCGCAACTGCACTCAGCACTGTCATATGTACTGTAGCTGTCCCATGCTAGTATTATGAATCAACCGTGGAATATATCGCCCACACATAAAAGGGTTTGAGGGCCCCATCTTACTTGTATTAGTTTAAATATAGACCATTTGTCGGTTGAAACCTAAGATGATTTTTTTTCAGACAGAAACACTGTCGTAATACTTATACTGATAGCATCGAAGGAAAGTAAAGAAGGCCATTTTTTTTACTTTATATTTTTAAAGTTGAATTGTGTTTTATGTCATTATAGCACATTTTAGGCCATAATTCCTGGGTAGAACCAGTACTGTCTCCATTACTCAATATGTCCATGAGACTTGAATGACCGCACTGAAAACAATCCGTGGAAAATTGTACAATGCAAGAATATATATTCATAAATAAATTTTATTTTGATGCAAAATCGATATGCTATAGATAAAGATCATGTAAAGTTTCGAAAAGATTGGTTAAAAACTGTGGAAGGATATAGACGTACAGATAACTAACACCATATGCCGCCTTACCATTCGATGGTAAACAATAAACATTTAAGGTACATATTAAGGCCTTAAATATTATCTTTCATGACTAAGTAAAAAATATGTAACAAGTCAGATATCAAAATGAATTATTAATTTGATTTAAAACATTTTATTTCAAATATCAAAACATAAAGGGTATTACATAAAAAATTAAATTGCATCATACAATAATTGTTTTTATTTATTAAAGGGACACAAAGCATTTATTAAGTATTTATCAAGCATTAAAATTTGCACCTCGATTGATTAATCAAGAATTGATTTTACACACGCTTGCATATATTTAAATTATAACATTTTGGCGTTTAAAAAAAAAGAATGCTGCATGTCCCTTTAATATGCGCACCTCTCCGCCTGTATTGTTTATATGGCTCAAGTCATTTTCAACATATGTGGTGTTATATATATACATGTATCTGTTTGTTGTTTTTTTTGCGGAGACAGACCACCCACTTTTCTGGGTAGAGCGAGTAATATACACCTCCTGCCATCTGTTATTCCACAAACTTTATAATCCAATAAAATTCAGAAAACATCATTTTAATCCAATAAAGAAATTGGGCATGGTCGGTCAGATTAACAGAAACACATTTATATTTTCGTATTAGCCCTTATTTTGAGCCACTCCAATGAACTGTCCAGTTAAAGTCGCCATCGATCCACCTGTGTCAACAGTCACACATGTATGTTGATATGATATTTTGCTGAACTGGTGATCCTGGGAATTTCGAAATTAGTGGGTCCAAATAACCTTCCCTCAAGCCACAAATGTTACTAGTCATATTTTTCTTGAAGTTGATGCTAGTACTGTCCGTATGAGGTATTCATGATTCAAAAAAATAGTAATAATATTGTACACCGTCGCATTATTCTATTCTTGTTCGTTTAAGTATTTCTGATTCGGCTGATTATGTTGTAAAAATGTATTATAATATATATGTGATTAGACACTCGTTTCAATAAAATCCTCCCATATTTTGTGACTTCAGTACAGTTTCCCAGCATCTCAGGACATCAGGGACTCTGAAATTAAAAATGATACAGATTCTGTTTAACCATACATATTTTTCTTTCAACTTAAATTTATAGGTAACAAGTTGGTGAGTTTAAATAGATGAATAAAAAGTGACTATAGAACTTTTTTTATAAGAATATAAATTGAACAGAACATGGTGGAAACAATGACCAGAAAAAAAACCTATAAAACTTCTAATTAGTGATTTTAGAAAAAAATGTTACATGTAAGATGACTTAAAAAATAAATTGTTTTCGGCTGATCAACACTTTACCGGTATAACTTATTTAGAGCCACCCCAGAGAGAGGGGAAGGAGGACACATATGATAGGAATTTGAGAACCTGCCTTATTCTTACTAATGAATATATTTCTATGGTTCTTTATGGTGCTCGAAGGATAGAGAACCCCCAGTTTCAATCCCAATCTGGACAACAAATGAGGCTGAGAGAAGGTGGTGTATTGCCCGAAAACGCAGACGAAACTCAGTGGTGCATGTGTGACTTGAACCCGAAAGCTCCAGATTGTTATCGTCCGCCATGCTATCGCTGGGTCAATGCCAGGACTTTATGTTGTCAGGGTCCTGGTTAAGTTTAATATTTTAGATGTAATACAAGGATGTTTTTATCTTGTTCGATTCATTTTACATCCGTACTATGGACAATATGACCTATTTATGTGTCGATGAGCTGTAAAACACCATTTATTCATTTTTTATTTTTAGTATAAGAAGTCTGAGACTAAGTGCAGGTCCACAAGCCACATATATACATTGATAAATTCATAGATGTTTTGAAACTGTGCTTACCTACACACTGGCTTACACAAGGCTCTTGATGTAGTTCTACAGATTACTGTGAGACTGTGAAATGACTGTGAAAACAGGCTGTGGTAACACAATGCACTCTGACACTGCCTCATTTAAACAGACCTGAAAAATAACATATTGTTCCATTTAATTTTAATATTAATAACTATGTTCAACTTTCTTAATGCTATCAATGCCAGCTTTCCATAATAGATTTTTTAAAACACAACTGGACTTTCTGGATACTGTCCAAAATGTAAGACTGGCATTCATGAATAAGTAGTATTTTCAAGGCTTACATTTTCATCAATCATTCATCACTCCTGTGTTCTAAAAATGATCAGAATTCAGTTAATATATATGAACCACCACCATTTTATATGTTTCGATGTTAAACACTTGTCCTATACTACAGTACAGTAAGTAAAAGTGTATTTACTTACACAAATCCCTACACAGGCTACAGACAATCAGACAATCCATGCCATGACCCATTTCATTTGCTTGCCAGCTTGGTGTGTTTCACTAATTCTCCGACATAGATGATAGATCTATTGTAAATTACGCACTCACTCAAGTCAGTCATGTAAAACTTGGAATTATTTACGATCACTGTTACGATAAAGGTCTAACAACTTAATTCCACTCCTGCACAAATGTCTATGTGTGTAACTCAGTATGCAAGCATCTGCATAATTTGACCTTTGAATACCTGTACACACCGTGTGTGTGAGCTATTTTTAGCACATCGTTTGGACTGTGGCAATGAAAATACAGCAGTTCAGTTCAATTCACAATTTAGTTTTAGTGACAGTGCGAATTTGTCCAGGGAGAAGTGAGGGTCTATGGCGTGCGACTGACTGGCCCTTGACTGGGTGTTTTTCTGTGTCGCCGCGATTTTGAATAGCCTCTGAAAGACTGAAATGCAGGTACCAACTTTCAAAACGGGCACGCAAAATGTATATTCACGAAAAAATAAGAAATTTTCAAAAAAGGTAGATCAGGTAATGATTTTCAACTCCTGGCAATTTCAACAATATTTAAGAATATACAATTTTTGTACCCGTTTTGAAACATTGGCAATTTCGAAGAAAACAAAAACTACTTTTTTCGATCTTTGCATTTGTACCGCGACTATGATATCTCTATAAAACCTGTCAACACGATTGTTTGGTGAATCTCCGACATAATAATTTAATTCTGATATGATTTGTTTTCTCTGTCATCTAGTCTACGCTTTAAACTAGGGTTTTTAAAAAGAGTACTATAAAATCCGCGCAGCTGCACGTGCTCGCAAAATGGGAACTACGTTGCCTCCAACCTCAATTATTTATGTTTGAGTTATGCGGTTCAGGCACGTGAAATGACTTGTCTGCTCCCGTACTGCATAGGACAAGTAACTTTAAAAATTGACTTGTCCCCAGGGAAATTTACTTGTCCCCGCACTTCATGTAAAAGTGATAAAAGAAAACCAAGATCATTATTAATATTCTTGTGGGTAACCGTTTTCAACAGTTAGATATCGCCATATTTTTTTCTAGACTCGATCACCAAGCCGCATGTCCACCTTCATGGCTCACCTTTTCTGAGCAGATTGCGTAGCGTACATCTGGGTGACATGACAAAGACTATTTATTTTTCAAGGTCAAGTTAGGTCATTGCCGGTGTCTGTAATATTTAATGAATGACGTCATGGCGGTAGTGATAGTTGTGAGTTAAATCGCTCTGTGATTTTTTTGGGAAATGCTTGGATTAAAGTGATTAGTATTAGAATTTAATACATTAAAATGAAAGGTGAAATAACGATTGTTCTATTGGTGTAATTATAATCTAACAAAAACGTTTAGTAGAGTCAAAACTTTTGACTTTC